>JBBPNY010000002.1:0-140202 GCA_038091165.1 Rubroboletus pulcherrimus
CGACCCACCACGGCCACATCGTCCACGACGACCACGACGACCGCGACGACCGCGACGACCACTTCCACGACCCCAGCCATGTCCGACATGTCGGTCAAGAACTTCATCGGCGCCGTCAAAGATGAATGGCGACTCTTCAGGTATTCGCTGTTATCCAGCTTCAAACTTCGTCTCCCTCACATTCTTTCTCGCTCAGCGATCGCCCCGACGACTACACTATTGGTTCCCCAATCGGATTCGGCGCGTCTTCCGTCGTGTACGCAGCTGTGTATAACCCTCCCCCTCCGGAGCTCCCTCGTCCATTTCCGTGCGCGCTCAAGGTCCTTGATCTCGACTCCCTTCCCCCACATTCTCTCGCTCTCCTTCAACGCGAGACCCAGCTCATGTCCCTTTCGAAGCACCCAAATGTCCTCCGCGTACGTGGAAGTTGGATTGACGGCCACAAACTCTACATCGCCCTCCGTCTCATGAACAAAGGCAGTGCCGCGGATATCATGAACTATGCGTGGCCCGGTGGCATGGAGGAGGATGTCGTAAAGTGTATCCTCAAACAGGCCCTAGAAGGCCTCAAGTCAGTCCTCCTTCCCCAGTCCTCCTAATCCCTCTAACAGCTCCATCTAGTTACCTCCATATAAATGGATTCATTCATCGTGATATTAAGGCAGCCAACCTGCTCGTCGATGATGACGGCACCGTTCTAGTAGGTGACCTTGGCGTTGCTGCTCCCCTTGTAGACGACGGTGAACAATCGGACATCCATCCTATCGGCTCTGCCACCTCAAACCTGAAATTCGACCTCCCATCTCACTCCAAATATCCAGACAACGGCATCCCTCTCTCACGTCCACAGTTCGGCAAGCGCAAGTCTTTCGTTGGTACCGTGCGTCCTTGCTTACCCGCGTGCGTCTAGCACCTCCACTCATCCGCCATTGACAGCCATGTTGGATGGCGCCAGAGCTCATCCAGGGAAAACGTTACGACGCCAAGGCTGATATTTGGTCATTTGGAATTACTGCCATCGAACTCACGCAAGGCCGTCCACCACGATCGCGTGAAAGTGCACACACCGTCCTTCTCCAGACGTGCGTCTCACGTTACCATCTGACCCACGAGTCATCGTTCATCAACCTATTTTCCCTCCAGTGTACAGGGAAAACCACCAACCCTAGATCGGGAAGGAGGCGTACACCGTTATTCCCGTGCATTTAAGGAGATCGTCGATGCCTGTCTCGCCAAAGATCCCTCGAAACGGCAAGTAGTTCATGTGTTACTCGCCGAACATTGTTCCCTCTCACGCACACACAGCCCAACAGCAGCTGGACTTTTGCAGGCCCCATTTTTCAAGACTGCAAAAAAGAAATCGTATCTTGTCGGGACGATATTGGATGGGCTTCCCCCACTAACCATGCGGCAAGAACGCCGTCACCGTCCAGAAAGCCTGACGGCGCTGCGTACCACGGATTCGTGGGACTTTGGTTTGACTACCGCAAGTTCCCAAACATCCTCTCATATTAGACCCAGCCCAAGGATTGCACAGAGGACCCAAACCTTGAGCATTGCCTCCGAACGCAACCGCGACGATGACCCAGAAACTCTTGGTCGCTTATCCAAGGACAATAGTGCGGAACCCCTGCGACAAGCCACCATGGAACCTAGCGCGACGACCTTGTCATTGAAGTCGGGAGCTGTGGCCCCGCTTCATCTCGCAACCCCAATCCCAATCACTCGTTGCGGTAGCATCCCAGTACGACGACATTCCCCACCATCCTACTCTTCGGCGGCGACGCCGCCCAATTCAACCTCGCCTTCCATCCCTCCACGCCTTTGGGACAAACTTACTCGAAGACCTCGCAATGTGCTAACTGACGAGGAACCCCCCAAGGGTAATAGTATCTCGCGTTTCCTGGGCAGACGTGGTCCCTCCTCCTCGGCCCAGCATCCAGCCCTTACTTGATAGTCCTCAGGGCTCTAGCCCACCGATATCTATTTACACATACACGTACTTAGATCTATTCTACATTCCAGTCAACAATATGCAACTGCTACTAGCTAGGACACTTTAAGTTACTACGCTTAGTCGCCAACTTATCCACAGAAATGGTATCTATCTATCGATTTGACACTAGCGCACACCGGTCATGGATTCATGCAAAGGCCTCTAATTGTATGTATCCGCGAATTACATGAATTCTAATGATATCATGGTAGTCAGCCCTTACCCAATGATGAGCTTGCCATCTACATCGTTGAACTCATAGGGAGGAATCTCCAGATTAAGCTGCAAGGGAGAAGTTTCAATCATCAAAAGTCGACCCAGAGGTAGTTTTTCCTTACCGGTGCTGGTCCCTTGCGGGCGCGACCGGCTATTGGAAGCATGTTAAGAGAAGATACCGCTGGAATAGATGAAACGTACAGATATCATAATGCGAACCATGGCAAGGACAGAACCACCCTCCGAAATCACCTGCCTCACCAATTGGGACACAACCCAGATGGGTGCAAACACCAAGCATGACCAGCCACTCAGGTTTCTTCGTCCGATTCTCGTCGCTCTCTGGGTCCCTGAACGCTTTCCAGCTGACACTCCTGGCCTCTTGTATCTCGTCGGGTGTGCGGTGACGAATAAAGACGGGCTTTCCGCGCCATTTTATGATCACGTTTTTGCCCTCTGGGATACTGGCAAGCTCGACTTCAGTCTTTGCGAGCGCAAGGACATCGGCGGAGGCGGCCATCGTCTCAAGGAAGCCAGTGATGGCGGACTTGGCGACAGAGGCGGAGAGGACGCCAAGAGAACCAACCATAAAGTACGACATGGCGCGGTTGGCCTCGTCCGACTTGGGGCGATACGAGGAGAAGTCGGGGACCTCGGGAGCGTCTTTTGAAACGGCAGAGGTGTGAAGGAGACGTGGCTGGTAGAAAGGCGCTGTAGACGGAGCTTTTTTTTGGAGGTCGGGATTAGCATGAGCGGAGGTTTGTTTTCGAGGCATGCTTACAAACGTAGGTCCTGGAGACAAGGCCGACAGAGGTCGTCTTTACGCCACCAACGAAGTTCCTCGGCGCGTCCGAGCGAGGAGTGGTACCATGTCCGTGGCCATGCCCGTCCGCGGGTGCACGAGCGGCGAGGTTGAGCCGGGGTGCACTGGGGAGGCCGCTGGGGAGGGCGCGGACGGTGGGGGGGAGGTTGACCGATTTTCTGACGGCTTGGAAGGAGGCCATCTTTGGGTGTCGGCGGATGCTAGTGACAATTTCTGGTGCAGACTATTTCACGACACCCGCATGTTCCCGAAGCAAACAGTACAGCCACATCTACCAGTCGTCCATACCTGGCACCTTGTACCCAAGCCAGCCGTCTCCCCAGCTATCCCGCACGAACAAAAGCATAATCCACATCATCCACTTCCGCACGACATACGCGACCACACCCTGCCCCTTCTTCATGCCACCGCGGCGGTTAGCCTCGTCCACTATCTCATTGACCCGAGGCTGTCGATCCATCTGAAAAGTGGCCAGCATGGATGCCCAGTCCAGTTCATTCGCCTCAGAAACAGAGGATGGGGCACTTTTAATCTGCCTCCGAAAAAGGTAGGCAAGATAACCCTCAAGCGCTTGAGATGCCCCTTGTCCAGAGTGCGGGGGCATCGCTATAGAGCCGGACTTGACTGTCAACGCAACTTCTAAGAGAGGAGATCCCACGTACCATGAGCGGCGTCGCCGATGAGCACCGTGCGTCGACTGTGCCAACGTTCCAGCTTCTGAACTTCGAATACAGGCCAGACGAATAGTTCATCATCGGAAGCCTCTGCTGCAGCAATCAGTTGGGGAACCGGGAACGCCCAGTCCGAGTATCGCTCCCGTATCTGTGAAAATTGGCACAAGTGGTGGGATGCATAGAAATAAATTTACTCACCTCGAGCATGGCCTGCTTCTTGGGAACGTTCCATTCCTCTCGAGTTCGATCTGGTGCCTCGTGTGTCGTCCACCTGGAATTGGGATGAGTATCGAGTGTGCGTATCGTATCCTGTCAGTGGACTAGTGACACTCACCATCCCACCTTCTTCCTTTCCTTGTCGAAAATTGCCATACCGACAAACCCCTGTCGCCCGTCAATAATGACACATGGCTGATCCGGGGTGAGGAGGCCCGATAAGCCAGGTACACTATCGATGTTGATGAGAATGCCTGTGCCGACTCAACCGCTGTATTCTGGTTTGGGTACGAGGAGCCCGAGGTCATCGTACATGCTTCAAAAGAGCAGTCAGATTGCTGATCTTACCAGAGCGAGGACTTGACGTTACCTTGGTCGGACCGTACTCCAAATGCCATCTGCTCCAATCAAGAGGTCGACCTTCTTTTCTTGCGGTACTCCATCCTGGATCCAACGTACGAGTACACCGTCGTTAGATTCTTCGATGGACTGCACTCGAGCCCCCCACTTGATATGGAGTCGTTTTTTCTCTACTTCGTCCAGCAAGACGTCATGAAGGTCGGCGCGCATGACCATGGTGGAGGCAAACCCGTAGCGTTCCTCCGAACCTTGCGGCACCCTGCCGATGAGTCCACCCGTGGAATCGTTGATCGTTAGCCTAGGCACTTGGACACCGCTATCCCGCTGGAGAAGCGTGCGCGCCAGATCAAGTCCATTCAACACATGCATTCCATTTGGAGCCAGCATCAGTATCCCGCCTTCAGCGCGTGTAGGTCGAGTGGGGCGGTTCTCGAGAATGATGACATTCACGTTCAGGCGTGACAGGAACAGAGCAATCGCCGCCTAGTCTTGTCATACCAGCATCAGGTTGAGCGACACCAGACGAAAGGCGGAAGATGAACTTGCCCCTGATATCCCTCCCCCAGCCACAATGATGTTGGCAGACATTTACACACGGGATATTGTGGCATAGCTGGGATTGACATTTATATTAGTGATCATCCCAAGCTGCCGCTTGTACGCGTCTGCGCATGTCGTACTCAAAAATTTAGCTCTGCCGAGCAACGTCGTAACTCGTGCTGGCCAATGACGTTGCAAAACGATATCTATTTCTTACTGCGCCGCACTCAATTAAACTCTATCGACACCTATCCACGGGTTGCTTGTAAATGTTTCTCCAAGCACGAAAAGACGCGTTGCTTGGGGTGTTTTGGTGCCACCGCCAAGCCTTGCTGTTTTGCCCATCTCCTGACAATGCTGGGATCTGTTCAGTGCATTAAGGTGACACAGTGACTGCAATGAGTGACACACGACATACAATCTGTGATTATGCCATCTACACCAAATCGGACCAACTCCTCAACTTTATCGAGACTATTCATCTATGAAAAGTGCCAAATCAGCATGGTATGACAGTGCAAGCTCGATGTTCAAAAACTCACTGTCCATGGCTTGACGACCAGGTCAAGAGCATGAGCTTCCCGGACCATGGCTTGTGTTGTGAAATTAAGATCATCTTCAAAGGTAACAAATGAGGGGATAGTGCACGTCCCACACGGCGAGAATATATCTGCATTGATAGCCTGTGCAGCTTGAGCCATCTTTTGACCAAGAGATGGGCCCGGGAAGCTGTCAAGATGTAAACCGCCAAGCCACAGGCTGGTGCTGTTGTCCGACGTGAAAGCCGTCTTTCTGCTTGAGGTTAACACAACAAGCAGAAGCAAACATCGGACCATGCTTACTCGTCGATCAGTGCCGATATTGAGATCAGAGGATCAAGTTCCTGTTAAATTTCAGCGTTCGAGGCATACTATAACTCGAAAAAAATACCGTTACCTTCATTGCGGTTAGAGTTCTCCAATCGAAACTTTGATACTGAGAGCCAGCGTCAGGAGGCAAGTGACTTATTTGATGACGCGACTTACTGTGATTGACCTGTAATAAGGACTAGCAGAGAAGATCGCATGCTGCTTCTGTACGAAATCTTCAACTCTCGCGGTACGATTGGGATGCTTAGGGTTGATCTTTGATTCTATATTCCATAATATCCGGTGCAAGGGGTCTGCGCACTCCACAAAGTCGAAAACTTCCTGGAGTGTTGGTATGCGAGCACCGGGGTAAAGAAGTTGTTGAGCTTTTGGCCAAGGTTATCTTTACGATATCCGGAGGAAAACGGAGGTCCCATACGAAAGTCAGGCTGCCGCTTTGACCCGCAGTCAAGGGTCTTTATTTGGGCTAATGTCAAGTTTGCAATAAATTTGCCAACATATGGGTACGTAGGGTCGCCGGGGAACTTTGCAGATATCCGTGAGAAGATAAAGTGTAGAAGTGTCTTACAACTTACGATAGGACGAGTATCTATACACTTGTCCGCCATTATCTGGTTGTCATGCCATACGACAACCTCACCATCCTGCATAGCTAAGCCTCCAGAAAGGTAGACGTGGAAACGGTACTGACCGACGTGATGCCATTATCGAGCTCTAGAGTTGTTGCGCCGTCAATAAGCCCCCTTTTCTCAGATTTCACGGCTGATTCATGCAGATATCACAAATGCCAGCATACCATGCAAAGCTCGGCAAAGTACTTTCGACCGTATTACCTCTCCCGCCTCGATGGGCCTGTTGGATGTACATATTGTGTGAAACGGATGTTGGTCGGCGAGAAAAAAAATGCACACCTGTACATCGTAAGATTTCTTGTTTGATACGAATGTCTCTTGTGCAGGCGAAGCTAGCACAAAGAACGCTTCCAGAGAAGCAAATATCAAGTATGCGCGAGCAATCATGGGAGCACCGAGTCAGCAATGGTGATCGCCACTGCGCCAGTGCAGACGGAGCCCACGTGCATATCAGACACACAACCACTGTCAACGTCGCCTCTGTGGGGAAAAAAAAAAGCTCATTGGGCCGCAGGACTTGACCACTGTCCAGACGAACGTTCTTCGCTGGGTCGGAGGAATATTTTGTTATGTATGAAACAAGTTACTCGATTTGGTTGTGAACATAGCCCCATGACTACGAGTCGAACGTGCCATGGATCATGCCAAGGAACACGGAATTAATAGACAACGCATTTAATCCCTCGGATCCGCGATTCACAATCATCAGCTTGATATCGAGCACCGAGTTGCTAGCCCTGCTCGAATCCATTGTCTATGCCTACACATTCGAGGAACAAAACACGACTAGGTAGCGCGATGCCAGAGACTAGAATTCGACACTGACCGATAAGTGAATAGACAAACGAACTCAAGCTGTGACGGAAACTTTCTGTCTACGACATGGTCTCCTCCAGATAACTTTACGTGAAGGTCTCAGCATATCATAATTTGCGGTACATCCGTTGATGTAGGGGGACTGGCACCGACTGTATGGCTTCAGCGACGATTCTGATCCTTTGACAAGCTGGGGACGTCTGCGTCGTTGACATTTCCCAGCCCGAGGTTCTTGAAATCGTCGCGTTCCATAAGTCCCCTGCAATATCACACAAGTTGTTTGAATGTCGGGGAGACGGGAGAGGACTCACTTGGACATTCGGCACTCGAGATATTGTTTGCTGAATGACCTGCAAGGTGTGGACGTACTGGAATTTTTCTTGAGGCAGACCATGTACTGCATCATTTTATCTCTGCATTCACCTAGGGCAAGGTCAACTTGATCCCAGTGAATGAAAATCAAGTTATACCATCATGGTCGAGGGGGAATGAACCACGGTCAGGAGGAGTGGCCTGGAAACCGACATTGATTGATGGTGGACGTCCAAACGACATGTCGCGTGGGAATGTTGGCAGACAGTCACTATTATAGTATGTACGGACAAAGTGGTAAGACATGTTTAAATTGGGTGATCCCCATGTCAATAAAGTCAAGTTTTCCCTCCTCTCTCCTTGTCTTTTCCCATTTCCCTGCGTTTTACTGTCGACTTGGATTCTGACTCGGTGTGCGTACCATCGTCTTTCTCGTCTCCGTCATGTCGATTCCCGGGTGCTGGTGCCTGCGGTCCAGCAACAAGATTTCTACCTTTCAGGAGGACGATCTCTTTTAGCCATGCGTTCTCTCGTCGGAGATCGGTTGCCTCCCGTTCGAGTTCTTCTGCCCTTCCGGTCAAGTCTGTAACTGTACGCTCGAGGTTGAGCGTTCTGAGCTTCTTCTTTAACCTAAATCGCGCTGTGGGTACCCTATCCGGTTAGAACGACGGTCTGTCATGATTGGTGCACACCCTCACCCGAGGCAGCCGTGTTCCTGCACCGCTTGTCTTCGGCGATGGATATCGCATCCTCCGTTTCCTCTGGGTCTTGTGCAGTGGGCGCGGCCGTGGGGGACGCTGCAGGAGAAGGGGCCAGCTGCGACGAGCTGGTGCTTTGTGGTGCAGCACGCGGAGGGAGTGGTATCGGTGGGTTTGTTGGGTAAAACGATGGAGGACCGGCTATAGGGGCAGCTGAGATTAGGGGAGCGGTGCCGGGCAACCAGGGGGGATGGTAGTTTGGGAGCGGGTACGTTGGTGGATAGTTCTGAGGGTATGCATGGGACGCTGAACCCTGCAGGGAGAGGAGCGCATGGATGAGGTAGTTGTATGTCTCTGGGGGAATCGGGGGGGGAGCAGTGTGGGGAACTTGGAAGTGCGGGGAGGGGATTTGGGAACTCTGGCGTCACGGCAAACATGTCAGCTATGTCACGGAGTGTTGGGAGGGATACCCTACGCTGGGTGTAGTGGAGTTGTCATTTGAGAGACGCTGGCCAGGGTGTTCGTCGTGGGGAGATGGCATGTCAAATGCAAGCTGTTTCCAGAGGGCCAACTCGGCGTCGATGTCGTCTGGGAGGAGAGAGTCGAGTTCTTGTCGGTTGGCTGAGGACGAGGACGAGGACGAGGACATTGCCCCGGAGTGGATAAGAACTTGTGGCCATTTCGCAGTCTCGAGGGTTCATTAACATTCGCCATCCATCCTCATAATGACGGAAATCATGGTTATGTAATCGATACTGACCTTCAAACAACTCCGAGTTGCCCCCTCCTCAGTCGAGCGAGATCATCTCATGGCAAGTATTCACCACCGCGCTCGAGGTCACAAAATCGACTAAAGATTCTGTCAGTTAATCAGAATCAGGTCCAAGGATGGAAACTTTCGTTTCGAACTTTCACCATCCGATGACATTCATCTCCTCGTCGACAAGGCACATTCAATCCTCTCCCTTGGCTGCTCCAGCTGACCCGACCTCTTCAGATCATCCAGACCGCCAGCAAGAACGTCGACCCGGCGTCAGTCTCCATCTCAAATCAGCCACGAGGCAACGACACCCTCGTCACACGTCTCACCGGCCGAAATTTACAGTCACTCGGATTGAAGTATGCTTCTCTGGCATCTCTGCTCGCCCCTGCTTATGATCGCTCCAGACACGGCGATCTCATCTTTGTCAACTATCAGGATCTACCCGTCTCTACCCATCCAGATCCCTTGTCCCCCACCACCAACGGCCACACACACCGCTCAAAGCAAAACAACACATGGGAGAACGTACAGGAGGATCCCGTCGACTCCTATTGGCGATCAAGGGACGGAAAAATTCCCCGTAGCCGTGACTCGCGCTTTTGCAAACACGCGTCGAATGGCATGTGTGACTACTGCATGCCCTTGGAACCTTATGACGCGGCCTACCAGGCTGAGCACAGCATAAAGCATTTGTCATACCATGCATATATCCGCAAACTCTCTCTAAAGTCATCCTCCGCTGCTGCTCAGGCCCTCCCCCCGCTTTCCCCCACTTCGTACCAAGTCAAGGTGCCATGTCCGACAGGTAGTCATCCATCATGGCCATCAGGAATATGTACCGCCTGTCAGCCGTCTGCGATCACTCTACAGTCTCAACCGTTCCGAATGATAGACCACTTGGAATTCGCAACACAATCCATCGTGGAACGATTCCTGCAAGCCTGGAGAGCAACTGGCCTTCAGCGCTTTGGTTGGCTTATCGGACGTCATGAGCCTTACAACGAGGTGCCGATGGGCATTAAAGCCGTGGTAGAGGCGATTTATGAACCCCCCCAAGAGGGCGAGCTCGATGGTCTGACTCTGGGCATTCCATGGGAAGACGAACAGCGCATCAGTGAACTAGCTAAATCAGCGTCAACCCCTCTATCGATCGTTGGGTATATTTTCACGGATCTTGACCCAACTCCAGATGATCGAACCAAGAATGTCTACAAGAGACACGCACAATCGTATTTTGTTTCTTCGCTGGAAGCTATATTTTCTGCCACAGTTCAAATTGCCAATCCCACCCCATCTCGATCGTCCTCGAGTGGCGCTTTTGGCTCGCGTATGGTTACCGCCATTCTTACCGCGACAGAAGATGGTCAAGTCGACATCTCCGCCTACCAAGTGTCAGAGCAAGCCTGCGCCATGGTCGGAGCGGATATGATCGAAGCCAGCGTAGAGCCCGGTATCGTCCGAATAATGGAGGAAGACCGTAGCCAAGACTCCGCGCGTTACGTTCCCGACGTGTTCTATCGGTACAAGAATGAGTATGGTCTTGAGGTTAAGAAGAGCGCGAAACCCTGTTTTCCAGTGGAATATCTTCTCGTCAATGTAGGTGTGACTTCGCGTCGTGCTATCCTAGGAATCATGAAATGTTCGATAGGTCACTCATGGCTTTCCCCAAACACCAAACCCAATGTTCCAATCAACGGAGTTCGCCATTGAAAATCGTCCCGGACTCGAAGATCAGCAGATCGAGAGCGTTCTCAGTTCGCTCAACCGCCTGGGGACACCGTCCCTTGAGGACATGCGCAACGGGGTTAAACGTCTCGAGGTCGCGAAATGGCTTAGTGATTGGCACTTGATTGCATTCCTTGAAACCACCCAGCTACTGTCACCGGTATGGTTTCCGATCACTATGAATCACGCTTCCAGTTAACCCAACTTGTTCAGGACGACACAAAGGTCCTTATACGAACGGCCACTTCGCCCCGATTATTGGAAGATCCTTCCGTGCTGGACGCCTTCACGAAGACAGACGGATGGCAGACTCTCATAACCTTTGCCCGTGAAAGTGCTCGTGAGTTTTTCCCGCATAACATGACATTATCTCTTGGGTACAGTGATATACCCAACAGCTGCTCGTCTGACTTCGTCAGCTCCAACAGACTTGGGGCATATGCATGACGAAATTCCCCAGGATATCTTCGATCAGATTACCGCGGAAGAGGCTGCTCAGAGTCGAGGAGGTGGCAACGCTCGAGTCAGGATCTGTCCTCATTGCACTTTTGAAAATGGGCATGGAGGACATGACTGCGAAGTTTGCGGTTTACCCCTAGGCTAAAGCAGCATACGCACACACTGCAAGATGGACGGTTGTAAGATCATCATTAGCCATCAACTTGATTGTAGAAATGTCTCATATACATATTGATCAGCAAAGGTGGACAGATGAAAATAAGGATTGTCATCGTTACAGAGAACCCGTGGCTCGCATGTACTTAGAACAGGGTGCAAACAGGCACACGTGTAACTAATGTATAGTTCTGAAGACAATATCCCGGTTGACTAAGGGAGGCATATCGAGAAAAGGCTGCGCAATGAGGGGTCCAATGTTACTGAAGGGATAAATCAATGTAACACTTAGGCCAGGATCCACCATCCAGCGAATAAAAGGCCACACAGGACACCGACAGCACGAAGAACGATGACGACGACGAGCGCCTTGCGTACTGCAGCGTAAAAGTTGTTCAGAGCGGTTCCAGACCAGTTGAGGCTGCGTGAAGCAGTCAGTACTTGTAACACAACGGACCAGATAATGCTTGCCGTCGATCGTTTGAACCATCCTCGCGAATGCTGGCCTCCCAACCACGTACGACTTCACGGTAGCGCTTGCCAAACACCCTAGCATGTTGTGATGAACAAAGTGACGAACAAAACCACGAGGCAAGACTTACCAGATCCAAAAGTTGACGTCTGGATATGAGAACCGGGGAAATACACTGGCAAGGCTGGGGGCGACAGCGTCAATGCGCATAACTTCGCTGCCGAAAGGTCGGAAGGGCAACTTCAGGTTAGGGGGGTGCTGTCCAGCGATCTGTTGTGACTGCAGTGGTTCGGGTACCATGTTTGCCATGAGGTCCAATGACATTCCAAGCGAGAGACCCCACAGCTTGAGCTGACGGTGACTGGACGGTTTCTTTCGCTTCTCCGGGGCCACCTTGTCAGATACAATGCCTTTTTCAAGTACGTCCTGTGTCAACACGGAGTATGAAGCACTAGCTGGGAGAGGGGGGGATCCGGCGGAAGAAGGTAGTTCGGATTCTGGTACGTTAAGGAGAATGGCGGGGAACTGCATACTCCCGATAAGGATGCGAACCAGAAGTTTTAGGACAGCAGCATGCCGGGGCGTCAACCTGGAGGCGGCATCTACTGTTACACACGACCACTTTCCTCTTGAATCCACGAGTCCAGCCGTTTCAGGTAACACAGCACTGACGAGTGCTTGAAGAGGTATCCAATGTATACTAGTGCCGTCAGCGGGTTCCATTGAGAGCGCGCGAGGAGTGAGCTGCAAGAAGACAAAGGGGGAAAGTATCATGAGCAACCGTTTCCCCAGAGAAGTGGTGATTTCCCGGTCATCGAGTTGTCCAATGCAAGTAAAGTCGCGCTCGGCGAGATCCAAACCGATTTCCTCCCATGTTTGCCGCATGGCTGGGTGTTGGGCGTTGAGACGACGACGGGTTGATTAAACAAGGCAGACGTACCTGTGTAGAGACCACCTTCGTCTCCCTCCTCCATTCTTCCACCTGGAAAGGCGAGGTGTGCTTCGGCTCTGGTACTGCGATGTGTGCTGCCCTCGCCTGACAAGCTGGTCTTTAGACCATCCGAGGAAGAACCGCCGTCTCTTTGCAAGAAAAGAATCTCTGGGGAAGCAGCGGGGTCCCTGACCCAGTCGAGCTCAAAGAAATGACTGAGTGTCGGGATGGGTGCATCCGCGGGAAGTGGGGGAGTAGTCGGGGAGGGGACGATGCGAATGACGATGGCCACGGCGGCACGACGAGGTTCTGGGGAGACATGAAGCGAGGGACAGAGAAGGAAGGGGGGATAAACTCACGGGTTGCTGGGGATGCGATGATGCGAGGAGGAGTCGTGCGGATGCGATGAAGTGCACGCGACAAGAGGCGTATGACCCCGTCTTGTTTTTCTGGAGGAGAGGGATGAGGAGGAGCAAGTCATGGCGCAGACGGGACAGACCTGGCGACATTTCGTTACGATCCTGATTCTTGTCCGCCAGCCGCGAGCGTTGAACGCAGTGCGCGGACCCTGGCCACCTCGACGAGGACTCCTGTTACCGCATCACTCATGAGTCATCGGGCCGGTACTAGTAGACAAGGCTTCAGTCGTGTCGGCTGTAAATCGGAGCAGCAAGATAAAAACAAGACGTGTATACGGAGAAACACGCACGGATTGGCGTTAGAGCGGAGGTGCTGACAGTGTCAGCCAGTTCGTTTTGGTAATTGGCTGTATGGAGGTTGGCAAGGCGCATGAGGAGATGTCAGCCGTGGATCTACTGGCGAGCACGGCGACCTGCGGTACGGTACAGCGATAGACTTGGCGATGGCATCGATAGTGCAGTTGCATGATGCAAGGTGGGAATGCGCGCCGCCTAAATAGACTGGGCTGACCGTAAAGGGGACTCTCTACTTCGGCAGCCCACCTCGACTGTCCTCGCATTCCGACTCTTGCATCTCCACCACTTCCTTCCCACGTCCTCTGTATAAAGAACGCCAGCATCTCCGTAGCCAGCGCACACTCGCCCACTCAGCGATAGCACCCTACATCTCCTCGACGAGTGACACACCCCTCCCTATCAGCATCCTTCCACCCGACATGGGGATGAAATACCGCCGTTATCTCGCTGGCGAGCGCATCTATGGCTGTTCCAAGTGCAAGACTCATCTTGCCACCATTCACTCGATGATATCTCGAGTGAGTGTTCTAGTGTGTGCCCCCCCGTCCTTGCCACTAAATGTCCCGAAAGGCGTTCAATGGCCAGCACGGGCGCGCCTATCTCTTTGATGGGGTGTGAGTGCTCTATCGATGTGTTCGCCTCCAACAGCTCAGACTGTTGGGCAGTGTCAATGTCGTCGAAGGCGAACCCAATGACCGCCAGATGACGACAGGTAACCACACCGTTCGGGATATTTACTGCGTAAAGTGTGCCACCACCCTAGGATGGAAATACGTTTGTGTTCATTTGTCTCGTTGCAAACACTCTCATGTAACTGCGATGACAGGATCGAGCATATGAAACGTCCCAAAAATACAAAGAGGGAAAGTATATTCTCGAGCGCAATCTCCTCGTCGACGTTCAATAAGCGCTGCCCTTGCTCGCAGCCTCACTGGAGCACACACTCCGTCTACATGGGATATCAACGTCACTTGGAAGATATTGCGACGACGGTCTCACTGCCAGAGTGGACCTCGACATCCCACTATCCACCCATGTTCAAGTTTTCACCTCGATCTCACCCTCATTCACACCGCATCGTGACAGCTCACCTGTCATCCTAATTGGGTATAGCTGCCTCTCTCATGGGGCACGATCGCAACTTCGTGCAAGGTTGAGACCCAATTTACTCTTTGCTTACTGTGAAACAAGGGTTTCGCGACCTGACACCGACCGTTTCCCGACGTGTATCATTTCATCGACTATATCATCCATGACCCGAGTCAACAAACAACTAATTTAATTGGAACTTTATAATTCATTCATCTGTTGCCTATTGGCCCCCTTTCTCCTTTGTTAAATTACTCGTTTGGAATGCAACTAACACAGTTTCGGAGGGCGTATATGATCTATCGTTCGTGCACCATGCCCTTTGTATATTTGCTATGAAACCTGTGCCATCATTTGAATAGATGAGTTGGTATGAACACTGCCACTATGAGGATTGTTTGTGAGTGTTTGGTATGCTCCAGCCGAACCCCAACGGTATGTAAAGGCTGCTTCTTGGCTCTCTAATTCCACTCCCCAGCGGATTTGCGGCTTGCGTATAAAAATCCACCCAAACGACCGCCAGTCCGCGACTTGGCGTCATCACGGTCCTTCTCCACCAAATGGGTCCGTCTCACTTATTTCTCCCACTGGCCCCTCGCTCACTTTGATTGCCAGCAACCCTCACCATGTCCTCCGTACGTGCTGCTTCCCAGTATGTCCCTTCCCCGCTGGCTGGGCCCGTCCCTGCTCCCCCAAGACCATTGCCACATCGCAACCCCCACTTCGCACTCTCTCGCCCCATCCGACCGTTCGCCTCCATATCACAAAATACTACCCTCTCGTCAACGAAGCCTGTCAAACTCATCGAGCCCCCTCAGAACTTCAAGACCACCTTCATCCTTGACCTGACACAGGGAGAGCTCAGTCGACAAGATTGACCTCTTGCCCTTTCTCGTCACATGGATATTGATCCCGAGGATGTACCCACATCTCATCCTGTGCACCCTTTCGCTACTAGGCTGCATTTTGGAGGTTCTTAGGTTCTTATTCAATGTTTATTACATGCCACTCCCATTGTCATTGTTCCACTAGAATACAGGTACACATGTTCCAATATTGCCATTGAGTCATCCGTCTTCCGTTCCCGCATTTATACCTGTCCCGTGTCCTCTTTGTCAACCCGCACTCACCCCACGTAGGCACGTACCAAGTACTGTTAATGGAGATATTCGCGGTCAGACAGTTGAGTCACTTGCCTATTCTCTCATCCGAGACTGTTATTAAGTCTGCTGTTCATCGACTCGAGCTTTCGGCGGCGCAAACAAGGGTGGTGGAGGTGTACCTGCATCGTATGCGCACGACATCTCACGCGGTAGGTCGCTCCGACGATGGCATTATGCATGCACATTTCCAGCTTGGATTGAGGGTTACCTACCACGTGTGTGCGTAGCCCTCTCCTATCGAACAGCGGAATGGCGCAGTTCTAGCCCATGCACAGGCAAGCTGCGACAAGAGCTTCTCTTGACCCAGCTGGCTGGTATGTGCATTCCATCTCTTGGTCTTTGGGTCCTGCACGCACGATTTTTGCTTAGTCAGCTTCTGAACTGTTGCTCTGCGGTCGGCCAAAGGATTTTTCGTCATCATGGTCTCGTTTTGACGCGTCGTTGCGTTGCTCGTCTAAAAGTTGCATACAAGTCCCGGAAAACATTCATACGTTGTCCCACGTCAGGATCGTGATCTTCAATTCGGCAGCCTGATTTACGACAGTGGACGGATTGTTTATCTCAAACGCACACCTGTCTTCGGATCTTCAGATGTCAAGCGTTGCCGGTTACTTGTATGACGCGGATCAGCTTCATGTATCCGATGGGTATATGTGTATCTTATTCTTGTTGGCTCATGCTACCCACTTCCTCACTAAATCGACGAGCACCACCGTCGCGTTACCCTCGACCCCGCACCGACGCCGGTCGTGTCGATGGGAAACGAAGGAACATGCTCGTTGCACATGTTCTTACCCTCGTAAGTGTTGGCAGGATTCAAGATGACAGTGGATGATGTCGATGCATGTGAATACCAAACCGTCGTGATGGGCGACAGAATCTACTTGGTCAATTCCGCCAATTGAAAGGTGCTTTGTTTCGCGACCTCGGTTCCATCAAACAACCGAAAACGAGGTAAAGGCGTGTTATGAACCTAACTTTACTAAGGTTTGTCGAATACGCCGGACGCTGGAGAACACTCGCATTAATCACATCGTATCTCGCTCGTCTTTCTTTTTTTTCCATCATTCTCCCGGAATGACGAAGCACATGTAGGCAAATACCGGGTGAAATTCCATATCCCTTTATAAGGCTCTGCATTCGACGTTATGCTCGTCATCTTTGGAGCAAACGATGTTTGGAGCGTCGAAGCTGGCCATATTTCTGCATTTCCCTTGACAGGAATGTCATGTCATTTCGGGGCGTGTGCTGGCTGACTCATCTGGGGCAGGAAATCAGTACTCCCGAGTGTTGTGGGTCTATGTGATCCGACGATCGACTCGAAGTGGCTACGCTCTAAAACTAGACTATATGTGAAGATTGTAAGCTTTTTACGTACGGATGAGCGCTTGCTCTTTCATCTCCCAAGATAGCCGGGGAGCAACGTGTGGAAAGCTCGGAAGAAGACTGAGTACAAGCGCACCCTGGTGCAGCGGTTATCAGGGAGTTAGGCACTTATTCGGGTCTCTGGAAGGTGCAAGAAGAAGGACCACTGCGACCTGGAAGCGGCTGCGGAGGGAATAGCATGCTGGATCCAGTACACCAGGAACGCCTTTCAACCAAGCGGAGCGTCTGTGGGCACCTGGATGACCAAAACGTCGATCCTCTGTCCGCGGAGCTAGGCCAAAGCCGGATACACAAAAAGGTGCTTTCCTGATCAGAGGACATCGCGAATGGCTCAGGACCTTGAGAGACAGATGAAACCTGCTGCCGAAGTATCCACGCGTCACGTCTTGAGCAGAAAAACGGGTAGACGCCACAGGAATAGATGAGGCTGCCAATGCCGGGAGCCTGAGGTGAGTCGGGCGGCGATGGACGGCGATAGCCGAGGAGGGTTGTGGGACGTGAGAAACTTGTGAGAGTGGACAAATATGGGCGCTGGGCAGCGAGGCTTGGGTTGCTGTATGAACGATGATCTGGGTGCGCTGGTGAGGACGTTGGGCGGGGAGGACAGAGGAGGTGCGAGGGATGGAGAGGGGGATTGGGAGGAAATATAATTAGCGTCGTTTTCCAAGTTTAGGGTGAATTGGGACAAAAAGGAGGGGAGTTTGAGGAGGATTGTGAGTGTTTAAGCGGTCCGCATCAGCCAACTTGCAGTGCCGCTGCAGAATAGAAATACGACGCTTCGAAGGAGCAGCGAGCCTTTCATCAGCGCCGTCTTCTTTCTCTCCTCCTCCTCACTGCACTTTCCTGCTCTATACTGGGCCGTTTTTCGTGCCTTCATTTTTACGACCTTGCACGATTTTGCACGACATATTCTTCCTTTCCCCTTTCTTTTCTCCTCTGGGACCCCCATCCTTTCCATTTCACCGCCTTTAGCAATCCAAGGTCTGCATCTCTATCCCACTCTATCCCACTCTCTCAATGTCACTCAGCCCTGCCTACAGACTCTTGCCATCCCCACACACCATTTTCCCAATCTTACACATCTTCTTTTCTTCCTTTCCTGTCGGCAAGCTATGGACAGTTGGCGAGTAGCCGTCTTAGGTGATGGTGGTGTCGGCAAAACTGCGTTGGCCGTTCAAGTAAGTCACTCCCATATGTTACAACACACACCCCTTGATCACACTTCAGTTCACCCTAAACTGCTTCGTCGGTGAGTCGACACATCCGATGTCCTGTCTAACGCATCAGTTCACCCTTCAATCGCAGAGGTACGATTTCTGTCTACCTATTCGGCCCCTTGTTTGATTCTCTTCCGTTCAGACCTATGACCCGACGATAGAAGACGCTTATAGGAAACAGCTCATCGTGGACAATAAGATGTGCTTTGTAGAGGTCATCGACACTGCCGGCCAAGGTATCCCATCCCTTTACGGCTGAAATACACAATCTTATCAATTCGTTAGAGGAGTACGCCACCCTTAGAGACCAATGGGTACGGTTAGTATCTCACACTACCCTTCCTTGACCACCACTCAAGTCCCGGTAGCGAGGGTCAAGGGTTTATACTCGTGTACTCGATCGCTTCACGTTCAACATTTGAACGACTCGAAGTCTTCCGACAGTCGATGCTCAAAGTAAAGCGTCAAAAGCCAATTTTCATGTTGGTGGGCAACAAGTGCGACAAGACCTACGAACGTGAGGTATCACGTGAGGAGGGCATAGCCCTTGCGCGAACGTTTGGATGCGAGTTCATGGAGACATCGGCCAGGACCGCGTATAACGTGGAGCTACTTTTTACAAATCTCGTCCGTGCACTACGACAGACGAAACGACTGGAGGCTGGCGGATCGAACGGCAAGCAGGGTGATAAGCCGCCTAAGGACCCTAAGAAGCCGAAGTGTGTAGTGATGTGATGGATATTCTCTAGGGTTTTCGGTATTTAGATTTCAGTCTCCTTTACCTCTCCGATGATACCTCCATCACCTTTTGCTCTTCATGACTTCACGGGCATGCATCCCATTCTTTCTCTTCTTTCTCCCCCTTTCTTCGATTTTCTTTTCGATTTTCCAGGCTGATGTCCCCCTTCTAACCGCCTCGTCACATCATTTCGTCGTCTCACGCTGTGTCATACGTGATTTAGGTCTACGATGTATTTTGCAACGCATGGAAACAACGATCTACACATTCACACCCTCATGCCTCCATCCCTAGAAATGACTCACTACGGCTGCGGCTTGCTGCGTGGTGGCCACGTCGTGCATTCGTTGAACTTTTGAGTGTCTCCCAGGATGCAGGTTAAAAAGATGGGAGCCAGTTCAACTTGGGGTACTATCTCAAATACTCACAGCAGTCACCATGTTCGATGGCTTTGAGTTCTATGCACCCCAAACACCGGACTTTCGAGTTAGGTCGACTCCCGACCAGGAGGAATTTAACGTGCACAAGAGTGCACTCCGAACATCCGAAGTCTTCCGTTCGCCTCTGAATCTTGCTTTCTTCCAGGCAAAATAGACTGAAGACATGATATCACAGGGAACATGTTCTTGTGCTGTGACCAGGAATTTAGCTTTGTCAATACTCGTGAGGTTCAAGACATCACCGAAGTCCTAGAGCTGGACGAATCCGCTTCGACACTACGTCTGTTGCTCAGACTGTTGCACTTACCACCGCCTCCGCCTTCGCTTGACCCGTCTGCTCGCCAGACACGTCGGATGGGGAAACTAGTTTCATTGTACCAGGGAGCTCTTATCCCGTTCCCGCTACTCCCGGACATGCTCCGACTGGCCGATAAATACGACCTCTCGGAACCTCTCCGACGCGCCTTGCATTCACATCTATTCGCAAACGCTCCCATTCATCCCCTCGAGATCTACGCGTTTGCCACGAGGAACCGTCTCGATGGCGTTGCAGCTGAAGCGAGTGCATACCTCTTGCACCCGCCACTGTCCACCTACGCCAAGGATCGCATCGCGCTCATCCCTTCCGTCTTCGCATACCATGATCTTGTTCGACTGCACAGTTACAGAATACAGCAGCTCAAAGCGATTCTTTTGCGGGAAGATATATTCCCTTTTGGGTATGGAGTCTGTGTCGCTCACCAAGGAAATACGACGCGAGCATGGAATGATTCCCGCATGCTGCTGGCTACCCAACTTGAAGCAGGTAGGATGTCTCGTGACGGGCTACCAAGTGGAAGAAAATCGCTCATAGCCGACCTAGCCACCGACGTAGCGGCCGAAATGAGTGTGCTCTTGAAACAGTTCGACTTGTGCAAAACATGTCACAAGGCTTGTTCGGCAGCCATCGAGATGCTCGGGGTAGCGTGTTTATCACCGTAAACGTTGAACGTTTGCTCACGAACCATCCAGTATAAGTGCAATCGAATTCCAAGAACCATTGACTATCTGCCACCACAACACGGGGGTAACTAAGGGATTAGCAGAAGTGGCGTTCTAACTGGGAAGGGAGCGCTGAGCGCCTCTGCGTTCCCGGCAGGGAGGGAAGTACATACCTCGTAGGATTATGTGTTATGCCAAAGGAGCGTCCTAAGATCTTTCCAAACTTCCGAGTCACGGTATAAGTAGGTCATAGAGTTGAACATGCCAGGTTGGATACTCTCGCCCCGATTCTTGAACAACCACATCACGGCGCCCCATGCCAACGCCGCGAATACCGAGAAGTACCGAGGATCTGGTGGGACGGGACGAGCAAGGGCGGATCCATCCGACGAGGGTGTCTTTGAATAAGGTACCCCTGCACGGGGTAAAAATGCTGCGATCACCCTCGAAACCACGTAGAGCACGATCTTCAAAACAAAACCTTAAGTACGACAACAAGGCATGAGCGCAGAGCGTACCTGCTCGTTCACCGCGGTCCTGTCCCCGAACACGACATACCCCCCAATCAATCCAGCGATGAAAGTATCCGCGCTGCGTTCCTTCCCTCCGTTCGCCTTCCTCTGGAGTAACAACAGAATCTTGTACAGCGAGACAAACTTTGCCAGATTGAGGGCATGTTGTTTTGTTGCTTGGTAGATGACACGACACCGCGTCTTCCAGCTAACTCGTAAGATTTAGCAAACTGTTGGCGTGACTGCACGGACGGACATACTCTCCACGTCCAAAGAGTACCGCCATTATGAGGGCATGAGGGAATCTGACTTTGACGCCATAAACGAACCCATTCCTTGCACCCTTGATGATCGCAAGGCAATCATGAAAAGCAGGATTGAGCAACAAAGCGTCGAGACCTGACATGGTGAGCAAACGAGACGAGCTGAAAATTAGGTGAAACGTTTGGGACCGGATGCAAACGACGCTGTATACCGTCTCAGAACCGCCACATCAATCACATGTAAAAATCAAATTCGGTAGATTTAAGCATGATCCACTATTTTGTGTCCTAGCCGCGAGGATATGCTTCACGTTCACTTCTTTGTTCCTTAACCGACCAGAATGGAGCCTCTGCAGAGCTCTTTCATTTCAGAAAAGTGCTGATGTCTGAAGAATTCGTGTATCATAGGTATGCAACTAATAATCGGGTATGACAATAGGGTGGTCATGGCTGAAAATAGTCATCTTTGAAGCTAAACAAGGAGAGTGGTGACCATTCGAGCTAAAGTACAATCAATAGAAGCACAAGACAAACAAGGAAAGACCTACTCCATCTTTATTGAATGGTATATTGTCCTCAGAGGCAGCTCTGACCACTACAAATCTCCTATAGTTCTCCATGAATGCTGGTTGAATTTGGGCATTTGAGATATCTTTGATGACCTCATTGTTTGTAAAAGTGATGAGCTGTTCAGCTGTCATGCCAGTGGTAGGATGGCTTCTAAGGACTCCAAGATAGGTTTCCAGCAGCTCATGCCCACTAGCACTGGAATGATTGAAGACCTGGGAGAGCCAAGCCACTTGGTTGGAATGACCCTTTTCAGGCATTCTGATTGCAGAAATCATTCCAAGATTGATGAAGTTCAAAATAGGATCCAAGCATGATTCACTATAGGGTTGCTAAACAAAGGTGTTCAATATAGAGGTTTAGGCTCACCTAGGAGAATCTAGGTCCCCACTGCTGCACAACAGGTGACTCACAGCCAAAACCTCAGGAATAAGATAGCAATCCCAAAGTGGATGCTCTATGATCTGGGACATTAGCTGATGACAACCCACCAAATCTTCTGCAAGTACAGAAGCAGTAAATGTTACAACACCCCCTATAGTAAACAACATTTCAGTTGCAATGGCAAAACAACATGAAGTGAGCCTCTCATACCTAGTGGATAGATCTCCTGAACTCTCCATCTCTCCCAGGTCATGCTGGCAGAGTAGCCATATGTCCAAAATTGGATTTCAGGAGAGTTGACCCGCTTTGTGACCAGGGTTGGCATAGTATGCAGTACATCCAAATGCCTATTGGATATGAAGACAATCCGTACATCCTCTTCAAGCTTGGCTGACACAGCTTTGGTTGATTTGAGAATGCATTGGAGCATAGCAGTATCCAATCCTGGTGACAATTGATCAGGCAAGGGCCAGATATAATATGCTCTTTTTGTGGGGGAGCTGTTAAGGAAGTCCAGCAGTGCCTTTGGAAAGCACAATAAGGACATGGCCTGATACAACACAGCCTCTTGGGGAAGCTCATGAGGTACCCCCACATCCTGTGAATTGAATGAGGATTGTTTCACAGTCTCAATGGATCTCCATCCAGCAACATTGCTAGATATCATGGCTGACACTAAAAATGGCAAAAGCACAACAAGAAGGGGGGTTCCAGACAGTAGATGCTCTGGTACTTGTAGGACCTTGAGCAACCCCTTTTGTGCCCCTGAAAAGACAATAAGGACTGCCATTTCAGTACCATCAAGGAGCAATGGAATTGCTGCAGCCTATAAAGCAGAGTCAATTAAATGTTAAGCAAAGAGTCAAGAAAGCCAACCAGTTCTTCACTTGTCAAGTGATGTTCCAAACCATGCATGATCACCTCTTCACTAGGCTCATTTGACTCAAGCCTACCAAAGTACTGGGGTTTTCCACATGCTCGAAGAAGGGGTGATAGATCCATAATTGGATATAGCTTTGAGATCCGGAGTGAGTCTAGTGATGATAGCAAGAGATTGATGTGGGAGCTGTTGCTTATGCCACTAGGATCTGTAATGGTAACAGCACAGAGAAGCTCTGTTTTGCTCTCAGAGGTGCTGATGAATAGATCACCAGACCATCTCCACTTCTTAGGTATTCTGAACACAAGGTCAGCACCAGAATATCATTCAAGAATCCAACATACTTTGGTATGGCCAGTGTCTTATTCAATTCAGATGTTGGTTGGTCAGACTGACCAGATATTACAGCCATCTCCCTTTGTTAACCCAAACATTCAGTCCCAATGAAGCAGATCTCATGAAATCATAACACTACTCACAAAGGGCCACTGAGCCTGGATGTAATAGGGATATTAAGTCGGATATAAGAAAAAACAACATGAGACTTACACAGGAATAGGAACAGTTTGTAAGAACCTCTCTGCATTGATTTCTTCCTGGGACTTTGGTGGTATGGGGACAGTAAAGATATCAGAGCTGTTGTACATTCACATTTCAGATAGGCTTTACTTTCTCTGAACCACATACCTTCCACCCAGTGGTCCAGCATCATCTAAGATAGAACCAAAGAGATCAATAGGCTGATCAATATCCATTGGCTGGGGGGACGCAACCACATCCGCATCATTAGTAACATCTGTGGGTAGAACCACAGGTGATGTAGGTGTTGCAATGGACGTGCTTGACTCCATGGTGTCTTTCGTCTGGCTACTAGGGGGAACAAGTGATTTGTTCTTCTTAAACGAGAGTGATGGGAGTGACTTCTTAGGTGCGGGTGGAAGCGGCTTTGGGCCAGTAGGAGGTGGCAGTATTCCAGCAGCCACGCGCTGCTTGGTGGAGAGCGAGCTTCCAGCCTCGACACTCTGAGAGGGTAGATTCATGGACTTTACCAGAGGATTGGACCTCTGGTCTTGATGAGTGCGTACAGCGGTGACCTTGGGTGGTGCGATAGACGATGAACTACCGGCCGCTGACGGCAATTCTTGTCGTTTGACCTGGGGCGGAACCTGTTTGGCGAAAGCACTATCTGGGGAAGTAAGAAGTAGGATTCACCTTGGGGATTTCCTTTGGAGGTGTTGTGGTGGTTTTCGAACGGGATGCAACCTCCACCTGCTTGCGGAAATGGCCATCGGACTCGGACTACAATGTAGAGGAATCAGTCAATTGCACGGACGAAAATAACGGATGAGAGACACGTACTTCTGTGTCAGTGATGCGCGCCTTTCTGTTAAGCTTCTTCGTAGCGGGTGTTTGGACTGAAGGTACGTCATCTGAACTCTCAGAGTCACCCACGGAACTTTCTGATATAGGCGGTGTGCTCGACTTGGACTTTCGCCTCTCCTAGAAGGTCATTCAGCCATGGATCTCATGTCGACGGTTTTCCGACCTGTCTGTCCGTCTTGTTTGTCGCCTTATGTGACGCTCGTTTCGAGGACTTGACAAATGTCTCTGCGAAATATTGCTTCTCTTTATCTGTGACCGATTGAGAATTCTCTGGAAATAGTGTGAAGAAACACGCACTAATCCAGTCTTCTCCAGCCGCTATTTCGTAACCGACAGGATAGTCTTCATTATCCATACCAACATGTTTCCAAAAGCTTGCCAGTAGTCGGTCGCATTGCTGCACGTTAGCCGAAGGCTCCCAGCTATAAGCACTAAGTACCACGAAGCATGCACATCTTAAATGCTGTGATATACCCACCTATCCGCGTCCGATTCATAACCCGCCCACTGCATGATGAGGTTGAGCGAGAAGTTTAGCTGTCAGCAAATGGTGCTGATCACCTTCACGAGATATTCCTAAATAATCTGATGCATCGGCATTGGGGAATATGGCTAGAGCGAGCCACTTACCCAACCACTGGCCTCCGAGCTAACCCGTGCTTTCGTGATGACCTCTGGAAATCCTTTATTGCCACGGAGTAATCTATATGCTGGCGAGAACCTTACCAACGTGGTATACCTCCTCCTCTTCGTCCTTTCTCTTTTTTGGCATATTTTCGAATATGGAACCAACGCGGTGTCGATGAGGTTTTTGAAGAAAGAGAGCAAGAAGTATCTGCTTCGGCAACACGTGATCCACGCGCACGCGCCAAAGTATATTGTAACTGCGCGACGAGTCTCAACCTTCCGACATGACATCCAAAGCAAAGTCCAAGCAAGAAGAGGCCCTTCAATTCCTCGACGACCTCGATAACCTCCAACCCTCCGCAGGTCCTCCCACCTATCGCCAGACCACACCCTCGCATGTGCATACAAGCAACGAGGGAGATCCTGCCGAAGTCCTCGCTTTCATCGATGAAATTACCCAGAAAAGCTCAGAGCCTACCCGTTTAACAGCGTCGTCGATAGATCGCCCCATCTCGCGCGCTGGAACACCTTCCCTTCGCAAGGGTACTGAGCGCGTCAGGGTGGGTGTGCATCCGTCGTCCTCCACGTCTTCATTGTCCGGGAAGCTAGAGCCAGCCACTGGAGCAGTCTCCGCTATCAAACCCGATGCAGAAACTGCTGCATCCGCTACCTTATCAGGGGGGTGGGGATGGTCGAGTGTATGGAACAGCGCCTCCGCTGCATATCAGCAAGCCAGATCCGTCGTTGATGAGCAAGTGAAGAACCTACCCAAGAATGAACAAGTCAGCAAATGGGGAGAAGGCGTCCTCGAATATGCGAAGACGGCCCAGCTGGATAAGCTTGGTATGCAAAGATGATGACAATTCCCAAAAGCTTCCTAACGCGCATCAGGCGAGGACTTCAAGAGAGTTGGATTATCTACCCTTAATGATATATTGAATGTCGTTGCTCCTCCAATCTCGGAACACGAGGTTATTCAAGTCTGGCTTAGCCATGACATGCGGGGATTCGATGGTATTGAGACCCTCGTGTATCGCTCACTCACGCGAGTAAGTCATATTCTCCCCATTATCCATTCTCGCTACTTAGTTCATTCCATAGATCATGGAGCAAGTTGAAGGTGGTGACCTCATTGTCAACCGCGGTGAAGAGTCCAAACCTAAGGACTCCCTGGATTCTGCCCGAGAACTCAACGCTGTCGATGGCTACGAGGCTGCGCTGAAGCTTGCTCAGGTAATCTCCCAGCGCCCTGAGTAGTTTCCCTTTTTAACACTTTCTCTAGGCCAATTTGGACGAACTGATCAAGAACCAGACCAAGGCTCCCATAAGGGAGTCGTCAGTTGATAACCCAGTTATTTACTCCTCGGTCTATCTTCGAGTCCAGCCTTTCACGCGATCATATTCTCTTCCTCAGCTGGCGCAGGCACCTTCTGACGCGGCAGACACCTATTTACAATTCATCTTACACCTAGCTGACCCAGGGCATCAGCTGGTGCACACCACAGTAACACAAGCAATCCCCGCTGGGTGGCTAGAAGTCTGGGATCAGTACGGCTGGGTCGAGGATCTTGTTGCAGAATCATTGAAGATCGCTGTCGAGGTTCTTGGACAGGACTATCTCGCATCCAGGATGGGCTGGGAGAAGAAAGATACGCGGAATGATGATAACGCGCCCAATTCCAGCGAGGAAACGACATGAGAATGCTCAGACAATGCATCTGAACCATCTATGTCATAGGTAGCACACTCCCATGTCTACGCATGTATTTGGCTAGTGTACCGATATCCAGCGAAGAGTAACGCCGCTGTCGATAAAGTTGTTCCTTCACTTCTTTGGTAATTCCTCCGGTTTTGGGGGAGGAACAGGTTTGAGGTCTGCGGGTCTAATGGGCTCAGTGCCAGCTCCAACTTGTTCCCAAGGCGAGAGTGATTCGAAATTTCTGCACAAGGATATGATAAGCAAAAACGATGGCACAGGTATGAAAGCAATAAATCACCGAAATGCCTGTGTAAGCTGCAGTGGCTCGTAGACAACGCGTTTCCGCTCTTCATCGTAGCGGACCTCCGAGTACCCCTAACCAAGGTCTCAAGATTAAAAATCAAATTTTACGAGGCTATGTTTTGACGTACTGTCAAGGGGAAATCTTTGCGTAGGGGGTGTCCTTCGAAGCCTGCACAGACAAGTCAAGTCAAGCATAAGAAAGAAGGCGAACGTGATCCACCGACCATAATCTGTCAATATGCGACGTCTAGGAATCCAGTGAACAACGAGCGGAAATGCTGCGCGCGACGAACTTACAGGTCTGGGTGACCAGAAAAGAACACGCCAAACATGTCCCATACCTCCCTCTCATACCAGTCAGCACCACGGAAGACAGAGACAGCGCTCGGTACAGGGTCCGCTTCCCCGGCGTACGTCTTTACCCGAATCCTACCGGCGTGTTTGATGCTGAGCAAGTTGTATACAACCTCGAAGCGCTTCTCTCTTTCAGGGAAATCCACTGCGGTGATATCAACGGCAGTCTTGAATTGGCACTGGGCATGATCTCGCAGGAAGGTCAAAACAGGAACTATTGCCGAGGGTGCGACGTGAAGGATAAGCTCATCCTTGAGGACTGAAAACTGTTGGATAAACTTTGGGAGGCACTGAGTCAAATACGAGCCGTAAGTGTGCAGCGACTCTGTGGTCTTTGCATACTTTGTCGCTGTTGGGTTGGGAGAGGTAGGCTCGGTGAACGGAGAGATGGAAGCTGGACCAGGATGAGCACAGCTTGAGGATTAGAAGCAAATGGGTACCTCTGGACGAGGATGAGGACTGGATGCTGCGCCGCAAGAGAGTGCTGGGCAACCCACGTCGGGCGCAGGGGTGTCTGAGGACGCCAGCCGCGCGGATGGTTGCGCGCAAGGACATCGGGGTGTCGGCCACTGTCGGGTGGTTGTGGTTAGTAGAACGAGCTGGTCGGAGTAGGAAATTCCGACGCGACTTTACCATGGCCTCGCTCACTGACGACAATACGGCGGTTTTCGATTCACTTCCGTACTACGACAATGACCTCGAGCAGTATCCGATCCTCAAAGAAAAGGTCGACAAGGAACTGGCCCGTGAGCCCAACCCCCCGCAGACGATGCATCCTCTTGTCCCACCACCGCTCGAGTTGTTCAAGGTTGGTGTAGAAATCTCCTCTCGGTTTCGTGAACCTTGGCTGCACACATGATATAGAATAATCCCCTGCTGGCTGGAGAGCTCGCGCGTGTAGAGGCTCATCAACCCTTGCCTCCACTGGACACTGTGAGGTATCAACTACCCGCGCCTATATCATCGCCAGGAACTGATGAAGAGTGGCGGGAAGCCCTTCGAAACGGACATGCTCAACTTGAGCACCAGCGCTTACGGTCTGTGCCGGAGCTTGCAGAATGGTTGTGCTTTGATTCACCTGGTGTTGTTAGGCATACCAACCTTGCACTCCTACAAACGTATGGTCAGAATGCTTGGCGCATAAACAACTACCTGCTGGAGGAGACGGCAAAACAGTCCGAGAGAGCGCTCGAAGAATTGAAAGAGCTCACCACCGAGCTGAACAGAGAGCGCAAGAACTCGCAGGTCCGCCCATAGCGATTTCTTGCGGGAATTGCTCGCTGATGCACGGTTTCCAGACGCGCTATGGTGCACAGCTGACGACACTAGAGACGAGGTGGACTGAGCTGCTGTCGAGCATCTTGCAGATTGAGATGGCGAATATCGCGCTGGAGGGGGAGGTGGGACGACTGGGGACGAGGGAGAGGGAGATGATGGAGATGTAGACATGTACGGTGACTGTGTAGTAGGACAGCCCAAAAAGGAGACACGTCCGCGTGCAATTTCATCAGCTGCAGCGAGGACAAAACTCGTTCAGCGCGCTGCTCAGCGTATCATCCCGTGCAAAGGTGAGCGGCCCCCGCGCTACCACTTTCCCTCCCACTCCCCACCGACACGCTCTCCTCTCCCTCAAAGTCAACAATCAGCGTCCTGGGGCGCGTTTATGGCCAATACCGACAAACCAGAGCCAGCATCATCGGAATCGTCGCAAGATGCACCCGAGGCTGTGACTCTCCCCGCCAGCGGAGAACCACCGTACATTCGTGCACAATCCCCGGTACCGAACCCGGAGCAACCGTACACCAACTCGTCACTCTCTACCACCCCAGATCACGCCCCTCCTCCCCCTCCTGCCCCTGCGTCATCCGCGTACTCTCCCTTCGCCATTCCTCACCCCAAGAGGTTTAACGCGGTCAACATAAACAAGAAATTTCTCCAGAAGAACTCCTCCTCCTCTGCTGCAGTGTCTGTCCTCGCTAGCCTCGCTACAGCTGCCAAGACTGGCAGCCCTGCCCGTGTGTCGTCCTCCTTATTTTTTTTTTTTGCTCATCTCACGTCTCCCACCAGCACGGCCTGTCCCTCAGCCCTCTACTTCGCATTCCAAGCTGGTGACAGCTAAGCTCACGTCAACCACCCAATTATCCACAACCACTGGTCCAGGTTGGTCTCGCCCTTCCTCTGCCACTCCACCCGTCTCTACCACGCCATCTGGTTCATCGAATGCACCACCACCCCAACCACCCGCATCAACACCCGCAGCGCCTCAGTTCCCCCATGCTGGCAAAGTCATACAGCCCCAACCGAGGAATGCCACGGCCTCGTCGTCTCCGTTGGTCAAGAAGGATACCTCCACAAAACCTGCTTGGGGAAACGCAAAGTCTCTTCCCGTAACCTCTGATAGCACTGCACGCAGTGATTTCCCTACTGCAGCCGAGGTTGCTCAAGGCCAGTTACTCACCGGCTGATAAGTCCGTCGACAAAAGGATAGTAATCATTCACCCACAGGCCGCGTCATCAAAGCTGAGGAGCCAAAGCCTGAGGATCTTCTGGCCCCGAATCGAGTACCACCCCAGGAAGCTGATGCGTTCAGGGGCGTGCACCTTGATCCGAATGCCCATCATTGGGACGAGGTTCGTTATCATTTGTCATCAATGGTACTCTCATTTGACCGTTCGTAGATGGAGGAAGATGATGACAACTTCCTGGACAACGTCATCGAGTTCGGGGATGGTCGACAGTACAAAGTAGCACCAACCGCTACCGCACAGCTGCCGGCCGCGAGTACCACAACCATCCCTACGGGTGGAGAAACGCCCGTCTCGACCACTGACCATGTGTCGACTGAGCCCGTCAGCAAAGAAGAGAGGTTTGCAGATGATTTTGATCGTAGCTGGCCTCGTACCAGGCCATCACCTGTCGTGCTTCAAAGAGATTTGCCCAGTCGCTCTTCCCAGCATATATCGGTTTCTCCTACCCCATCTCAACCCGGCCATTCCTCGGTAGAGGGGTCAAGGGTACTTTTCAATGAGCGTTCCAATAGGTTAGAGCCTTACACCAGTTCCCATTTTCCAAACCGACTTGGTTCCAGCCTCGGATTTCCAAGGCGAAACGCTCACGGAGAACCTCCTCTTTCACCTAATGAACCTCGCTTTAGCAGGGACGCTCCGCCTCATAGTCCGGTACATCCTGTACACCCGTTGCAGAAACATTCTGAAGGTACTTACGATACTTCGGCGCAGTCATCAAGGAGCTACGCTGGGGATTTCATAGGTAGACGAAACGCGGAGCGTGATGCTGGTCTCCACGTTTCCGGAGGTGACTATGGTCAGAACAAGGTCAGAGCTAGAGACCCCAGTGGGCCATCTGGATATTTTCACGATTCCCGCGGTATTAGCGAGAGACGACCTCGCCGACTCTCAGGTGCTTCCTTTGCTAGTTCAATTCACGATGGCCAACAACAGGGATCGTCTCATTCTTCGGATGCCCCGTTCTCCCGGAGATCTCAAGCACGAGAATCTCCTTTGCAACATTTGTCCGTCCTTCCTGCAAACGTATCGACCCAAGCTTCCCGGGTTTCCCAATTACCAGGTACATCCCATGCAGCTACTTCCGAGGTACAGACACCGGGTACTTCATCAGTTCTGGACATCGAAGGTGTACACAAGACCGCTATGCATATATCTGCAGAGCGCGCGAAACAGAGACGGCAATTGGAAGAGGAAGAACGTGAAAAAGAGAAAGAACGTGCGAGAAAGAAGGCAGCCGAACTTGAAGCACGAATGATGCAAGTCCAGGTGAGTCGCCTTTCTACAAACTATGATACAGCCAACTCATCCAATGTCTCAGAAAGCCGCTAGTGTGGAGATTATCCAGCAGGACGTCACTTCTGCGGAGGACTCGAATCAGCTTGTTACCGACCCAGAAGAACACAAATCTTCTGAAGCTGCTCACTACAATGCTAACGAACGGCAACCTTCACTGAAACCTGTTGCACGTCCGCGACGCGACACTAAAGTTTCACGCTCGAGTACTACCTCCGTAAATGAGCCCCTCCTGCCTTCGGACCAATTTGATTCGTGGCGCAGCAAGACGCGGCTCCAACCACAACAGCTCCCAGCTCTTTCACTTCCAATGTTCCAAGAAGCATCTGGTGTCGGTGCCGACGATAACCTTGAGGTTGTTGATTTTTCCGATCTCGGTAAATTCGTAGGCGGGGAGCAGGCTTCATTGGCATCGGTGACACCAGCACCCTCGTCCTATTCACCCACATCTTCTGACCGTCATTCATTCCCTGTACGACCGGTCGCCAGTGACTTCTTTGAAGATGTTCCTCCACATACTCTTGGTCCTAAAACCGTCACTTCGCCATCTGCTGAACGTCACACCCTTCCTATCGTTCCAGAAGCATCTGCGCTCCCTTCAAGTGAGCAGATCAAGGTTCCTTCCTCTTTGATCCCAACAGGACCTACCCAAGGGATGAGGGAACATGATCCTCGTAGGTTTTCTGGACCCAACGGTGCGCACTCTTTTGCGCGGAGCCACCCATCCCCAACGGCTCTCCACCACCGTCTTGGTAAGGGCCCAGTACCCTTCCGACAGGTCACAATGTCGGCGTTGGACGACGCCATGTCCCGTATCAAGGGTGCCTTGGATAATATGCAGGTTGATGTGGGAAGGGAGGCTTCATCAAATGAACCCATGGATTGGCGTGCTGGTGCTGCTAAACCAAAAGTCCGGGTACTGGAACCTCCGACTTCAACTAGAACCCTGCCGAAAGACGCCAAATGGTTGCCTCCAGCCCTGAGACAATCTCAACCAGATTTAGATCAAGAGGTTTTTGGCACCACTGGCTGCGAGCCCGCCTGTTCCTCTCGACCAGTCACTCTTGTTGTCAAGTTGCCTACAATTTTTCGGCCAATTGACGTAATTCCTAAGCGGCAAATCCACCTGCTGAAAAACTTGTCCAGTCATGTTCGCTTTGACACTCTATCCTGGGACCCACCTGTTGACGGGATGAGCAAGCGAGATTTGTCGGTGAACGAGATTCTGTTCAAGCGTCCCCCTCCCGGCAAAGGTAGCAAACTTAGGTATAGAGTTCAATTACCGAGGGCCACCCGCACGCACTTCGCTTCTCTACCCAAGGTTAATCTGCCTCCTGGGCTCCCTAAAATCAGTACAGCGCCTGGACGCTCGAAGGCAGTTGACGACCTTCCGACATGGCGCAGGGGACCCACTCCCTCCACGACCCAGAAAGCCGCGCCCCCAGAGGAAACACCGCCTATTTTAAATGTCACAAGTTGTTCTCCCCCTCCAGAACTTACAGCACTTCCCTCTGAGCTTACGGTTGCACAAGAAGTGTCCATGAAATCGGAATCCTACTTGGTGCGCCAGAGGACACAGCCGAGGTTGCCAGCAGGCTCAGCAATTGGGTTTTATCGTGACCCCGGCTCGTCTTGCCAAGACTCCAAGGCTATTGTCAATTTTACAGTAGCCAGTGAGCTGGAGCACGCTTTGCAAGTTTCCCAACTGGAATCGAGTATGCTCTTGTCCTCGTCGATTGCTGAGGCTTCACCGGCAATATTACCCTCGGAATCTAAGGGGTCTGCTGCAATTGCAAGTCCTAGTGTCGATGAAGTAAACCGCGACATGCAACTTCCTAGCCTGAGCTTGATTATACAAGCAGACAGCAAAGTCTCGGAGGAATCTGTATGTTCAAACTGATTCATGGCATTGTTCCCAACTTATGTATGTTATTAGACCGAACGATCGCTGCGTACTCCAGCATCCGCATCCTTCAGTACTCCCTGGACAAAGTCGCCATTGAGCTTCTCTAGCAAGGATTCACCCGCCAGGGCACCCGACCCAGATCATCTCAGGGCTGTCTGGTCTCAAACTGCAGACAAGGAACAAATATCCGCTGTAAACTCCCTGGAAGGTATCGCCGACGACCTCACTGCATTACCCTTCACTATTCAAGAAGTCAAGTCCGAGGATGGTGAAACGCCGCCACCAACCAGTGCTGCAGTGGCTTCGAAAATATCTCTTCACGATGTAACCCGTGCATTCCAGCAAGTTCCAACCCCCTCCAATGTATCATCTCACCGGCCTCCGCCTTTGTCACCATCCGCTCTGAATGGTCCAATCACACGCCCTCCGACCTTCAACTATCCAACCCCTCTTCAGGCTCCTGGTGCTGCCATACGCCCCCACTTTACTGCATTCCCGTCGCCAATGCTTGCCCACTCCCCGAGCCCTACTGTGCTGTATCCTCCCACCGCTCCGAGCCCCATACCGCGGGGCCCTATGAACGGACACCCTCAGCTGTACAACCAGCCCATGTGGGTACATATGCAAACCTCCCAGAACAATAATGTGGTACGGCCCGTTCCTTCCCCTTACCCTGCCCAAATGATGGCATATCCTGCACCAACACCAGTCCATCCCATTTACCCTTCTGGTCTTTCCCCCCAAAATGTGCCACCATCTGTTACTGGCTCAGCGCCGCCGCGTCCGCGCGGAATGCATATGCTAAGTCCAGTCATGCATCCTGCTGCGCCAGCGAGTGTACCAATGTATAATGGTAGCCCAGTACTGATGCATCCACCTGCGATGATTGCCTCTGGGCACCGTCCTCCGTACATGAACCCCGGTCCCCCAGAACGTGGACAGGACCGCTCAGAAAGCATGTCTGCTGCCCCTCACATGCAGCAACCGTCTCATTCACAAAATCATATTCCTCCACAACCCGTGTACACGCATGTTCCCTTTTCTCGGCCATCATGGTGAAAACCTGTGCTCACATTACACATGTCCAATCGGATGATATATTGATATTTCTGTTTCTTTTGAATGCAACTTTATTCTGCTCTTCACCACTGAACGCACTCACGCGACTGATATATGTGGGATGGCAGTAATTATTAGAGGGTAAACAACATATTCTATGTAAATTCTAGTCTACGCGTGTGCCAACTTCACAGCTTTCTCAGCAGCTGTGTCGAGGTCGTCAAAGGGTATGATCTGGAGACCGGAATCCTTGATCATCCTAGGGAAAGGATCAGTGGTTCTCGCGCCGTCGACGATACGAATGGGCACGTACTGCTTTGCTTCTGCTTCCTTCGTGCCCTTGAGTCGAACGACCAGTGGGATGGTGAGACCGAGCTCCTTGGTGGCGCGGATAACACCCTCGGCAATGTAATCACATCTCATGATGCCTCCAAAGATGTTGATGAAAATACTCTTGACTTTGGGATCAGTCAGGAGAATTTCGAACGCCTTCTTGACAGTCTCGGGGGTAGCGCCACTGCACAAAAAAATGAAAAAATGAACAACGTTATACAATGCAGCAAGTTCATTCCTCACCCTCCGACATCGAGGAAATTGGCAGGATTTCCGCCGTGTAACGATAGCACGTCCATGGTAGCCATGGCCAAACCTGCACCGTTAACCAAACAGCCGATGTTACCATCCAGTTTGATGAAGTTTAAATTGGCCTTTTGCGCCTCAACCTCGGAAGGCTCTTCCTGAGAAATGTCACGAAGGTCGAAGACATCCTTCTGCCGGAACTCGGCGTTCTCATCGAAGCCGAGTTTGGCATCCATGCTAAGAAAACAACGTTCCAGCGGAATTACACAGGTGCGGGTGCGCTGACATACCAAAGAACATGGCCATCGGTGGTCTCTGCCATGGGGTTAATCTCAATCTGGGTAGCATCCTTGTCTTTAAATAGCTTGTACAAGGTCACGAAAATATCCGCAGCTTCCTTCTGAGCCATCGCGTCTTTGAACCCGAGTGTTCTTGCAAGCTCCAAAGCGACCAAAGGATCGACGCCCTTCTCGGCATCGATTGGAGTAGTAATAATGGAATGAGGGTCCTTTGCAGCCACCTCCTCGATGTTCATCCCGCCTTGATTGGACGCCACCAAAACAGGGCCCTGAGTGACACGATCGTTGAGAATTGCAACGTAGTACTCGTGAGCGGGATCCCGTCGCTCGGCAAGCATAACCTGACAATGATGAGCAGCATGAACTTGACACCGAGGATGGAACCAACAGCTTTGCAAATCCTGCCAGCGGAACCGGTTTGTTTCGTGATCAGGTTGGCACCGATCATCTGCTTGGCGATTTCCCGTGCCTGTTCAGGACTATGACACAGTCAGTATAGACGAGGTCTGCACACAAACGGACATACGTGTCGATGGTGTGCACGCCTCCCTTGAATCCGTTGTCAAAAGTTCCCTTGCCTCGGCCGCCGGCAAGAACCTGGGCCTTGATGACCAGTCTGTTGGTGCCTGTGAACGAACAATTCGCAAGATTGAGGACCCGCTTTTTTTCATGAAAGCCTGAAAGACGAGGACATACCGAAATTCTCTGCGACCTTGAAGGCCTCGTCAGGACTCTTTGCGCCAATGCTCTTTGGAGTCGGGATACCATACTAGAGGCGAGGTGAGCAAACCGAGGGAAACAGAGGATGGTGCCTGCATACTGCATTGAGGAGGTTCACGGACTGATACTCGTGTATAGAGAGAAAACGGCGCTGGCCGGCATGGGTGGCCTTGAGTTGGAAAGGTGGTCAGGGTACGCGAGAGCCGTATGGCAAGCTTGGACTTACGCGAGCAAGGGAGCCCGCCTTTCTGACTGAAGCAAGCATATGGTGGATGGAGAGAGAGTTCTCGGAAGAAGCGGGTATGGCAAGACTTGCTTACTAATCAGCAGGATGTGGGAGAGACGGCCGGGCTGAGTTTGGCCACGTCAGGACCAGAGCGACGACGACGGTGGACACGGATTCGCTGACGGTCTTCCTGTCTCTGATCCACCACTTTGTTGGTTTGGGAGCATCTCTGGCAGAACAAGTCACCTTGCCTTGAGTTCGGGGAGCCTATCTTTATTTCGTGGGCTATTCGAAATTTGGTTCAAGGAATATGCTACCTTGTGGTCGTTAGACACAACTCCCATGTTATCAGATGGATCTGTCCTCGAGGCCGACCTCGACGAAAACATGCTGCCTGACTGGTGTTCACCTATTTATCCGCCAGATTTCAGTCCCACCCTCATACACTCATTAGTATCGACATGTCCTTGTCAGCCATGTCCGAGTCGACAAAGCCCGACGCCAGTCATACCAATGGCAATCATAATCCACGCTCGTCACAATTATCAGAGCTCCTTTTCGTCTCTTCCACCGTTTTGCAACAGGCGCTTGATCTCGTCGATGATGTCCTGACTGACAACAATCAGCTTACCGTACAGTCCAAATATCTCCCGGGCTCAACCATCGGTAGCCTATATGCCCATATATCCCATTCTCGCTTTAACGTTGATGATGCCTCCAATAGGAAAACATCTACGCCATGCACGGGATCACTTCATTCTCCTGATCGACTGTATAGTTGGAAGCCAACCTTACGTCTTGTCTTACGATGTACGCAGCCGAAACACCCCCATGGAGAGCAGCCTCTCCGAAGCTCATGATGCGTTGGTCTCCGCGATATCACGCCTCAGAGAGCTTGAAGCGTCCCCTTTGATTTCACTGGATCAAGTCATCACTCTGAACGCCGTGACACCCTTTCCTCATACTTTCGAAACCAACTTTGGCAGAGAGGTGAGAGAAAATCAGCCTACGAAGGCTTCGGTCTGACTGACTCAGCTTCCGTCAAGTTATGGTTTGCTGCTTTGCACGCAGTCCATCATTGGTCCATGGTAAGGGCACAGCCTTCTTCGTAAAGTCAATCCCCCACATGTTTCTGAAATTACCTCCTAGGTCCGCGTGATAGCCGGGGAGCTTGTTCGCCTCCACGTCCATTACACGTTGTCTCATCACTGACTCTTGCATAGGACATCTTTCTACCAGACGACTTCGGGTTCGCTCCTTCCACCTTGGTGTACAGAGGAAGCGACGCTCCACTAGGAAAAGCTAAAATTTGATCCATGTATTGTCATTACCGAGCATGTTTTACTTAGTCCAATTCGATCGATCCTCGGTACTGAGTGTACGATGTTGCAACGTCCATCTTCCCAGATGTGCCGCGCACGTGAGTAATTACATTCAACCCTATTGGAAGCGTGCGGAAACGCGCCGGATTCCAGATCTCATATATCTTGTCACTGCCGCAACCTCGTCCACCAGCGTTGCGGAAGATGTCGGAGAGTATGTTACCCCTTGACGGCGAGGCCCAAAAAAAGCGAGTCGTGCGTGTGTTCTCCTTCCATCCCGAGTGCTGGCTGGGCCTCAAGGTGTCACTCCTTCCGAATGGATGTTGACCTCTAGTGCTATTTTTTCGACTCGGACATCGGGGGCTTCCACTACGGCCCTGGGCATCCGTACGTATCCTAAAATCCTGTACTGTTTCGTGAGCAGGTCTGAATGCCTTTCCCCTACCAGGATGAAACCGACTCGAATACGGATGTGTCATTCCCTCGTCATGAACTACGGACTATACAAGAAAATGGAAATTTTCGTGAGTGTACAGAGCCCTGCCTGTTCGAGAGATTGACGTTCTTCTGTTCCCCATGCTATAGCGCGCAAAACCCGCAACGAAACGCGAGATGACCCAGTTCCACTCTGACGAGTATGTTGATTTTCTCAGTAGAATAACGCCCAGCAACATGAATTCTTACATTAAAGAACAACATAAGTGTAAGTTCAACAAGGCCATTCCAATCAATCCATTTACGCTCTAACGTTCCGCCATGTAATAGACAATGTTGGTGATGATTGCCCCGTTTTTGACGGGCTTTTTGACTATTGTTCTATATCCGCTGGTGGTTCTATGGGTTAGTCAAGTTACAGCTTAGAGAGCTCTGTTGATTAATGAGCTGGGCCAGAGGGCGCCGCTCGCCTAAGCCGGGACAAATGTGACATTGCAATCAACTGGGCCGGCGGACTGCATCATGCAAAGAAGAGTGAAGCCAGTGGCTTTTGCTATGTCAACGGTAAATTGTAAATATTTTCCTTCAATGACACATTGGTTAACCTAACCCCGCAGATATCGTCCTCGGCATACTGGAACTGCTTCGGTCAGTCTGGTCATACTTTTAGATGAGAGCTCAAAAACAAACTTCGACGATGTATTAGGTATCATACGCGTGTGCTCTACATTGACATCGACGTCCATCACGGCGATGGTGTAGAAGAAGCATTCTACACTACAGACCGTGTCATGACGGTTAGTTTTCATAAGTATGGCGAATATTTCCCCGGAACCGGTGAACTTCGTGTAAGCATCCTCTTCTTGAGATTGCGCTTTCAAGATTCCTATGAATCAAACAGGATGTAGGCATCGGGAAGGGGAAGTATTATGCTCTGAACTTTCCATTGCGAGACGGTATCTCAGATGAGAACTACAAATCTGTCTTTGAGCCGGTGAGCAACACTGTAGAACAGCGTCAGTTTACAAAACGTTTATTCGACGCAGATAATACGGCAAGTTATGGAATCGTATGATCCTTCAGCCATCGTTCTACAATGTGGCACGGATTCATTGTCAGGGGACAAGCTCGGATGTCTCAATCTTTCTATGAGAGGTAGGATCCTCGAAACACCGTATACACATCGCAAACTGAATATCCACTAGGGCACGCAAATTGCGTCAAGTTTGTCAAATCGTTCAACAAGCCGCTGCTGCTTCTTGGAGGAGGGGGATATACGATGCGAAACGTCAGTCGTGCGTGGGCATTCGAGACAGGATTGGCTGCCGGGGTTGAGCTCGGACCTGGTACGAAACGACGTACCCAAACTCAATAAAGTGGAGACTGACAAAGACTCCAAAAGAAATACCGGTCAACGAATACTACGAATATTTTGGGCCGGACTATGAACTAGATGTGAAGGCGTCGAACACTGAGGACATGAACACTCCAGAATACTTGGAACGGGTGAAAAATATCGTGATGGAGAACTTGCGGAAGTTGAAGGGTCCGCCGAGTGTGCAGATGACAGGTATGGAGGACATTATTGTATGATATTTGCTTCCTAACCTATTCCCTTTGTCAGACATTCCAAAGACACCTATGGATGATGCGATGGACGACATGAATCAAGACGAAGACCTCATACCACCCGACAGCCGAAGACATCGGCGCTTACTCGATTCGCGCGTTCAGGCAGACGGCGAGCTCTCTGACTCTGATGATGAAGGAGAAGGTGGTAGAAGGGATTACACAAACCACAACGATCGAGGGCGCGAGAGTAGGAGTCGCTCCAGCGAGACCGAAAGTGGAGAGATGAGAAGATTCGGGATCGGGGGTGGGATTCTCAGCGCTGGTGCTGCCAGCTCGACCCACGGTGCTGGACCGAGTGGCCATACCACTCTAATTTCACAAACACTCAAAACACCACTCGCTATGGATACCGACGAGCCCCCATCGGCGATTGACAGTGGAGTGGCGGCAATGGAATCTGGCACCAGTAATGGCAACGGAACCTCGGAGATATCAAAGGACGACATGGCAGTGGATGAGAACTCCACCGAGGATAGCTAGCCGGGAGGGGGACGACTGGTTCGGTATTACATTACGGTAGTGACCCTGCAGTGTAAACATGTGTCATCAGTGTCTCGAATGGTTCGGACTGAGCAGAAATATTACTATGCGACATGCAGGACTCCGCGTCAACGTCCTCGACCTTGACCCCCGAGGACGCGAAACGCTTTGAACTCAATCGACTGAGAGGTATGCATGAATCGGTCTATGGAGTTCTGTCCCCCTGAACTTCATAACTAGCGAAAGCCAGACAAAGGCGTCGGGAAGAAGAGGCCGCTTCATCCTCGTCGATCCCGAATGCAAACCAGAAGCGACCTCTCGAAGTGACCTCTGGGGTTTCGACCTCGCCCACTTCCAAGCCGCTCAAACGCGACTCGCGTCTTGGGTCCTACTTTGAGTATGATCTGTCCAAGATGGTCAACTCCAAAGGGGGCTTCTTGGTCGAGGACGGCAAGGAAGCTGACGAAGATCTTCGTACCAAAGAACGCGCGAGAGAGAGACAGCGAGCAATGCAGAACGCTGAACCCCGTGAGTTTCCCAGTCACCGTTGATAGGGTGTTTCCCAAGCCGTCTACAGCAATGTATCTCGATTCATCACTCAATCCAAAGTGCAAGGAATGCAACACGGCGGACATTGATTATACCTTCAAGAAAATCTTCGGCTGTCTGGTTTGCAATAAATGTAAAGACCAGTACCCAGACAAGTATAGTTTATTGACGAAAACAGAATGCAAGGAGGTGTGTCGCTCATCACACTCACTCGGGGATGGCACGATCACACACGCCCGACGTAGGACTACCTTCTCACTGACGGTGAGCGATTATGTCTGCGAGGTATCTCAGTGTGCTAAGGTCTCCCAGCTGAGTTACGGGACCGCGAGCTCCTTCCGCACCTTTTGAAGGCGAACCCTCATAAATCTACATTTGCAAACATGATGCTCTTCCTACGGTGCCAAGTCGAAGACTTTGCGTGGAAGAAATGGGGCTCGCCAGAAGCGCTGGATACCGAGTGGGAACGTCGGACAGAGGAGAAGAGCAAGAAAAAGAACAAGAAATTTGAGGAGGGGCTCAGGGAGTTGCGGAAAAGGACTCGGGAAGGAGTGTGGCAGCGGAGGAAGGATCAGGAACACAAGCACGCGTTTGGTCGTGTAGAAACGACTGAGGACGGGCGCGGACAGCAAATCTGTCATGAATGTGGGTTTACAGTCGAAGTGGAGATCATATGAGTTTCTTGCCGGCAGTCAGACTAGTCACCGATGTAACCTACACTCGAACAACGCTTCATTCAAACGTTTCATCCCTTTGACATGGAGCAAAGTAACCAAGCCGAGAGCTCCAAGATTTCGACCTCTTTAGAAGTCGAGCAAATTGACGTGAACCTCTTCCGTTCCGTCAAGTTATTCGTGCCAGTCCGGGCGCGCGGTGTGTTCGGTGGACAGGTGATCTCTCAAGCCATCGTTTCCGCCACGAAATGTGTCGATCCTGCCTTTGGTCTCCACGTGAGCAACCTCAGTTTGACTCCCTTTTTGAATCTGAGAGCTCATTGCGATTAGTCGTTTCATGTGAGTGGCCTCCATCTCGCCCCGAGTGAAAGTGCTTACAAACTTATCAAGTGTTACTTCCTGCTCAGCGCGTCGCCTGCTGTCCCCATCCTATATTTCGTGGAACGCTTACGCGAGGGTCGCTCGTACAGTACACGCAGCGTGAAAGCAGTCCAAAATGGCAGAATCATCTTCCAGTTGCTGTGTTCATTCCATATTCCTGAGCCATGGCAGCCCTCACACCAGTGGCCAGTACCGGCTGGAGTCCCAAGCCTAGATGATTGCGAGCTGGAGGAAGATCTGTTCCGGCGTCGTGCGGCTCGAGATGACCTTGACCACAAGCTGAAGGAGATCTATCTGATTTATGCCGCGGTATGCATCTCCCACCCAATAGATACTTTCCGTGTGACCGAGAGCTCCGCAGGAGCGTGCCAATGGCCCCATTGCTGTCAGAAGAGCCGTTCATACAGCCACCGATGAACATGGGGTGCTGATGTCCATGTTCTGGATGCAAGCAAGGACTGGCAAAACGGACGCCTACGAGACGTCGTACCAAAAAGTAGGCGCATTCCGACCTCGTCAGTGTTCCTATTTGACGGAGGATTGACAGTGCATTTTGGCGTACATGTCAGACCTGAATTTGTATGGATTCCAGGAATGCCAGATGAGGCAGAGTTGACTTTGGTGTAGCATCACGGTCGCGGGGGACACACTCAAACTCAAGAGGTTCTCAAAGGGACCGGATGCCTATGCGATGGGCGTGAGTCTATTTCCACCGGACGAGCTTCGAACCCTGATGTTGATTCAGGCCACGCTGGACCATTCGATCTGGTATTATGAGTAAGCTGTTCACGCGATCCGTTGTGTATGTTGGTTTGGTGAACACCTCGTGGGTAGCGATCATTTTCATTGCGAGGACGGTCTGCTCTATGTGGTCAGCTGTGTGGTCTAACCATCCCTCGGTCGGCACTGACGAAAGGCAATAGGTGATGTGTCCCCGCGCCGGCGATGGACGTGGGGTCGTGCATGGGAGGGTAAGCGTGGGTTTCAGGGTCTTGACATGTACTGAAGCTAGTTTGTAGTTGTATAGCCGTGCTGGAACGTTAGTCGCTGTCACCTGCCAGGAGGGCGTCGTGCGTGCTGACAGGCGGGGACCAGACCTGGCGAAGCTGTGATGAATTAGATAGAATTGTATTAGGAGCAGGAAGCGAGAAGCGGAACAAAGGAAGGAGGGGAGACAATAAATGAAATGACTTGTTATTGTTTACGAATTAGGCAGGTTCAGCGGTGGACGGTGCAGTCTTTTGTTCTTGCTTGGCGACCGCTCCCGGGAAGCAGCATGGCCTTTGTTTACGCCCAGCTGTATAAAGCCCCTCCCCCATCCTCCTCCTCGTCCCCCATCAGGATTTTGACAATCCCGCCCGCTTCATCTTCTCCCCTGCAGCCAGGTTCGACCCCTTCCTCTTGCCTTGCCTTTCCCCTGTTCGCTGACCCCTCTTGCCTTATTCTCTCTAGTCTGTACGGTACCCAACGCGTTCTCACCCATTTTAACTCAGTCGACTCCCTCACTTCGATCACCCAGTCTGATTCTCAATTCGATTCGTAGAAATAATCCCTCCCTCTTAACGTCTTCACGTATCCTTTAGCGAGCATCTCTCCCGCACTCACTTCATCGCTGCGCGATTCAACTCCTTCGCATTCTAGTTCTTCTGTCCCTATGGCTTCCCCTGTCTCCAGCCTCTCTGTCACCCTTACCCACGCCATCGCCTGTTTGACTCGCCCCCTCATCGTCTCTTACCCCGCTGCCACCATCATCAAGCTCCAGCTCCTCCTCGAGGCTAACCTGACTGCCCTTCTTGCCTCTACCTGGGTGCCCGAAGAACCTCTCCGTGGCTCTGGCCGCCGTTGTCTTACCCTCTCACCAACCTGCCTCCCCCCTCGGGCCATCTACTCTGCTTGCCTCGCATCTGGTGTCCAATGGTTCGACTGGATTACCGCTCTCGGCGGTTGTGAATTCGACTTCTTCATCGACCCTGGCTGCATATCCATTCGTTTTGGCAAAGGCTCAAAGCTTGTGACCATCTGGTCTGAGGACTTCCTCGCAGATGCTGTCTCCCCAATCCTCACTTCCAACGCCAAGTCTCATTCAAAGACCATTGCTCAACAGCTCCTCGAGAGCGAGAGCGCAGACGATGACGAAATATTCGCAATGATCGCCGACGAGGTTGGCGCGCCCACCTGGGCGACGCCAGTCATTGACCGCTTCCCGCCCCCCACTCGTTCCGAATCTCCACTCTCAGCAGTCTCTTCAGATTCCCGCTCCAGCTCTCGCTCTTCCAATTCGAGTTCATGCTTTTCATATGCCTCCACTGCCCGCACAGACTCCTGCCCATCGGCGTCCAATCGGTCGTCATCTTCCCACAGAATTTCTCGCCGCGAGAAGGCGAGGCAAGCACGGGTCTTTGTCGATACCTCCAAGACCGAAGTCACCCCTTACGATGGCGGGAAGACCACGGTGCTGACCGGCGGTGTCATGCTTGGCGCTGCTCCCCCAAAGGCAAGATCCGTGGCCTCGTCTTGGCGCCGGGTCTAAGACATCCATTTCATACCTACCCCACGCTCCTTTACCGTCATGATTTGTTACATTTTGTACGCTGTTCATGCACGAACCCTCGGTGATGATTGATGCACCACGGACATCCGTCATATCTTAGCATTTTCATTTTAACATTATATCATACCATTCGCCGCATCTATGTTTTCATTCGCTTGCAGGTCCGTATCGTGTGTAGCATTTTCCCACTTTCATTGCTTTCTTGTTACGTTGGTTGGTAGTACGGTATATTTGTTGTAATGGATATCCAACGGCTGTCTTTGGCTCTTGTACCACGCCAGTGAGAAATTCGAGCACTCGCTATGTTAACGCCGAGCTTGGCGTCGATATAGAGGCATCGCTATGTACATGGATATCATACGGCTGAGATCGCACCGAGAAGGTACGCTTGTCCAATCTCCGACTCACTCTCCCTCATTTCACCAATACCCCAGATCTCTTTCACCCCACATCATGTTTCCGTCGTTCTTTCGTGCACCACTCGCTTCCTCTCTCAACTTGGCCAACCGACGATTCCTCGTGACTGTTGCGTCTGATCTGTCGCGTGTCGCAAGTATCCGTCATCACTGGACTCGCCAAGAAATCCAAAAGATATACGATGGCCCTTTATTAGAGCTCATCTTCCGAGCAGCTACGATACACCGCCAAAACCACAGCCCAGGCAAGATTCAGCTCTGCACCCTGATGAATATCAAAAGTATGTCAAGTCCGCTCTATCTCCCTGACCATCCATTCTAAACAGTGCGTATGTAGCCGGAGGATGTTCCGAGGACTGTAAGTGATCTAGTCTTCGATCGTATTCCCGCATGAAATGACCTACAGGTTCCTACTGCTCCCAATCATCGCGATACTCCACCCCTACCAAGGCTTCCAAGTTGCTTGACATCGAACCCGTCCTAGAAGCTGCACGGAAGGCCAAAGAGAATGGCAGCACCAGATTCTGCATGGGTGCTGCATGGAGGGACCTTGCCGGCCGAAAACGGGGATTCGAGAAAATCTTGACAATGGTCCGGCAAGTCCGCGGAATGGGGATGGAGGTCTGCACCACGCTCGGCATGCTATCCCCCGAGCAGGCCAAACAACTCAAGCAAGCGTGCGCCTTTGACCATTCTTCCCTGCATCGATGTTTTGTTAACGACCTGTGCAGAGGACTTACCGCATACAACCACAATCTTGATACTTCTCGAGAATTTTATCCCAAGGTGTGACCCTTTCTGACGTTCAAGTGATGCGACGGAGCGTAACACTTGATCTAGGTCATCACCACGCGATCGTACGACGAACGACTAGATACTATCGATGCTGTGCGCGAAGCTGGTATCAGTGTTTGCTCAGGTGGTATTTTGGGCCTCGGGGAGTCTGATCAGGACCGAGTCGGACTTATCCATGAGGTTTCAAAGTAGGATTCGCATTGTGGTGAATGGTATGCTGCTCACCCGTGGACATCCCAGCATGCCCGAACACCCAGAGTCCTTCCCGGTGAATGCCCTGGTCCCCATCCCAGGAACACCGTTGGAAGATAATGAGGTGAGTGCAGGATTGGGGTGGCGGCTGCTGTTAACTTGACCATCTCAGCCGGTCCCATACCATACCCTACTTCGGACGATAGCCACCGCACGCGTCGTTCTCCCAGGAACTATAATCAGACTCGCTGCAGGACGAAACACTCTCAGCGAGTCAGAGCAAGCCATGTGTTTCATGGCGGGTGCCAATGCTACCTTTACCGGAGAGAAGATGTTGACAACACCTTGTGAGTTGTCCTCTTTGTGCACTATGAGAGTTTAATTGAATTCGACTGGTCTAGGCGCATCTTGGGACGAGGTATTGTATCTTCGCCTTAACTGTACACGCTCTCACATGTCTTGGTACCTCTAGGACAAAGCTATGATGGGCCGCTGGGGTCTCGAGGGTATGGGGAGCTTCGAGCACGCAAGGCTCGCACAAAAGGAGGCGCCATTCAGGTCAGAAGAATCAAAGCAGCCTTCTGTCAAAACTGTTAGTTAGAAAGACGACGGAATGAATGATAGAATAATTATGAATGTAACCTGATAGAATGCTATAAGCAGTTTTGTGTGCGATTCGGTCTTTGCCGGTGTCGCGTCGCAATCTGAAGACGACGTGTGTAGTCCAACGGACGACGCAATATGCAGAAGGCAATGCAAGAGGACGCGAAGTAAGTCTTGGACCGTCCCGTAGATGGGTCGCTGATGGCCGTCATCACAGTCCATTCGTCTTGAACGACCATAACGCGTGGTATTATCCTTCGCAAGGATTCGACCCCGAGACAGAATCACTGAACATCAGTGTCTCAGGTGGAAACTGGGGAAAAAAGACAATGAAAGGTTGCAGATGGGTCCGAAGAGGAAAAATAGCGGCTTGGGGACCCAACATGGATGAGTGGGAGGTGAAGTATTCCCCCATCGTCCTCGGATGTCTCTTATGTGCGTACAGGCCGAAGATCGAGCGCGACAACGTATACGAAATCTATTGCCTATCGAACGACGCTCTCCTTCGCCACCAATGCTGCCACACCTACGCTCACCATCTCCACCCCTCGTTGCCCCATATCCGCCACCGGTGACGCAACATTACAGTTTCACCTCCTTCGTGATGGATAATTCCGTAACACATTCTTTCCGTTCAAACTTGCTTGATGAACTTGAGGATGCGACTAACAGTCTCATTGAGGGTGAAGCCATCTTGAAACGGGCACTTGGGAGGTTGTGGCAGGTCGTTAACGAAGACGCGGGCAAAAGGGAGCGGGTGGAAGAGGTTATACCGAAACGGGAGGAAGCGGATGGCAATGTCGGGGAAGACGATCTGGATGGCAGACTTGCGCGTTCTCCGGAGCTTGCTCCGAATGCGCACAAGCTCTTTTTGTCATACGCACACGACGGGCCGCCTGTTCTCGATCCTTCCCATTTTGCTTCTCCTCAGATGCAGCAAGACACGCTGGAGAAATCATTGGCAACGCTACGGGAGCTCCAGGACGATGACCGTGAGTACGTCGAAAGGCTAGAGGAGATACGAGAGGGCTTGGGTGATGTTCGCTTCCAGCGTAACATGGTTTGGGAGATGATACGAGAAAAGGCCATAAAAGAGATGCAAGATGCCGCTTTTAACGCAGCTTTGGATTGACTTGACCATCCATTCGGGGGATCCTGTAAATTGGGTGCTGCACTGTATCGGTATGGTTGTTGGACGCCATTTTCAAAACATCTTGACAAGTCGACGACTGATCGAATCCGACGCGGAATTGAGAGTTGTCCTGCTGGGACGGGCCGTTAAGTTAAAGACTGGAAGACGACGTCGCGCCAGGTTCCTGATGTTGACAGTAAAGGGCAAGGTCACTCGAGGACTAGTAGGATGTGTACGTCGCGAGGCCTCGGATATGTAGAATCGGGGTGATCATGAGAGACGGACGGAAGACAGATCAACTTGAAGGCTATGATGACTTGCTCGAGACTAGATGGACTTGCTTGCGATATGCTGTAAAGTTGTCGTCCCTCCACAGGATCTCTGGTCGCGCGTCCGAAAGCCTGGCAGACTGCAAATCATCCCGTACATCAGACAGCCAGCTTTGGGCCCGACTTCCTGTCACTCCAAATGCCCTTCCAACCGATCTTCATTCAGTTCCAACACGAGCTCGACGATCACAACGACAGACGGGAACGTCTCATAAAGGTAATTCCACTTGACGCACCGTACACCAAGACCACCACGTTATCCGATGCTCAAGCTTCGTGCACATAGGCAAGTCGCGATGTAACCAACCTCTCGAAAAAGGTCATCTTCCTCCTGCACCGCATCATGAACGAGGACGTGCAAGATGTCCGAGCACACTCGAAACACGCATACGAACGTGGCATTGAGAAGCTCCGCGAGGTCCGCGACATATATGCAACTATCAAGCCGGAAGTACAGGGCGATTTCTTCTGGCGCCATCATCAATCCGTCTCCCCAGGTCTACAAGAGTAGATACCGTCAACGTGCTCTCTTACCCCCCTCAAATGATGTCCTTCATTCAGATACATCGAGGCGTTGAGCTTTGCGCATTATCTTGGCCATGGCACCTTGGTCACCTTTGGCCAAGTACAGACCGCCTTGTCGGACGACCGTGGCGTCTCTGTGCGTGGACAACGCCTGTTTGATCCGTGTAACCCTTTTTCATCAGGACCCTCTCGCCTCAGTACTTTACACTGTCCAAGGAAGACTATTTACTTGGCCTGGCCGATCTCACCGGAGAGCTCATGAGATTCGCCATCTCTGGTTTTTCCCGCAAGGGGGGACGTGCTCGAGCTGTGCAAGTATGCAACTTTGTGAGAGACTGCAAATCTGGCATGTGCTTCCTCTCCAGTACTTGCTGCCCCGGACTCACCAGTCATCAAGACTTTGACAGATTCACGCCTTTCATCAAGGGGCTTCGTAAGAAGCAGGTCGTTACTAACCAGTCGCTAGAGAAAATTGAAAATGGTATTTGGACACCTTCATTTTCGCCCCCGGGCTACATTGAAACTGTCGTGCAGCTGTGTATGCGATTGTGGTCCGAACTTCCGAATACGATCTGCCGCCAGAAATACTTGACGATATCATAAGCCAGTCAATGTCCAGCTATGTGCACAAGGACAAACGGAGCAATCGAGATGTTGGTAGTGAGGATGAGCAGGAATATGGTTATTGAAGGCATCGAGTTGCTTCCAAAACAGCCTATCCTTCGTCTTGTAGTAACCATGAAGATCCGACCTTGCAACGTTGTACATTCATTCCTCCCAGACGCATCATTATGTTGTACATTTTGCGTAGGAAAAGCGCATGTGGGAGAATCGTCCGTCCAAAGGATGTTCCAGCTGTAGGCCCTGCCAGGTGACAATTACTTAATGTCTAGGGCGAGTTCCTCGTCGCGGCATTAATGCACGTGCGACAATCGCACCCTCGTCCTCGTCCATACTCTCGTCAATTAGCCACGGGGCTGTATATGAATACTCTTCGACCGGATAGTAGCGTGGTTGGCGCCGTCGTAGGCGGGAAGTCTCATTCGATTTTTCCTTTGCTGCTCTGACAGCAGCCTGTTTTTTCCAGGTCCTGATAACGTCGAGTATCAGCTAACTGAGTATGGCGTGACAAATGGGCACAAACTCTAGCCGTTTATTCCATTCGATACGTCTGTATCCTCTCTCTTGCCACTCTGGGAGTCCACTTCTCGCTAGCGCCTGGAGGTGTTGCCGCACAAAACTGTCCACGGAAAAGTTCGGAAGCAGAGGCTTTCGGGCGGATAAACTGGACCGGCATACGGCGCACGTTGGTTCGCATTTCTGAGAAAGAACCAGTTACGAAAGCTGTTGTGTCAAGGCTGCAACGCGTACGTTCTGTGCCAACCACCCGTAGCCGCACTCGCCACAACAAGTGTGTCCACACGGGTTGGATACTTGTGCACCAACACTATTTTGCTCAGAGGTAAGTTCTCCAGACACGCAGCCAGATCTCAACGGTGTTCAACCCACAGCAAATCATAGCAGCTTTTGGGAAATAGTGGCTTAGAAATGCAGATAGAAAATCGCATGTGTTAGACGTACATGGGGCAAGTAAGCTCAGTTTCGTATCCCGCCAAGATGAATCGAATGTCTATGTCTTCCTGTGGCCCGGCTTTCCTCTTACCTTTCCTGTTGATGGAGGGTAATTCTGGGGATTGACTCAGGCTTCTTGTGCCCTCTATCCCAAACACGTGAGTACCATGGAAATGGTCAGACAGCACCATGTATGCGTGCGAAGCTCCGCAAGACGTGCTTTGCAATGATAGAACAGACATACCTTCTCGGGGAGAGCCGAAAACTCGTCATCTAAATTCAATTGCTCGTCAATGAGTTCCAACGGTAACGCACTTTTACCATCCGCTGGGTGGCCACCTTTGTATATTGTTTAGCACTGCATGAATACGACATGACACACAGCGGACAGACCGGATTCCGCGCATGACAATGATCCAGAGCCTAGATCTGCGTGATAACAACTTCTGAGTCGCTCTGAATCTTCGCGTGTTCCTTACCTTGGGGCATTTCGCTGAGTGCGCGAGCTTCCAGCGCATCTAGAGCGGCAAGGAAAGAGGAATCCATGTCCTCAGTGCTATTTGACCCGATGGATGGCACCGGACTCGCCGCGGCGGATGGTACGATGTTTCGGGGGTCCGTTGAGGGAACGGAAACTTCAAGAGTGTGGATTGTCGGTGCTTGGAGTTCGGGAATATTATCAAAGTCAAGACCATCATAATCGTTGGGGAAGTTATCTTCGTCTTCGGGTTCTACCATTGTTGTGAACTTTTGTGGCCGAGCGCGAGCGAAGCAAGTTGTCGAAGTTCGAGGTCCATCAGTCGTGAATTTCATCACGTGACTCTATCATCGACAATGAAACGACCTGCCAAACTCGTACTGGTTGACGTTGAACCTGCACCATTCAATGGATGAACTCAAGAGGGGTCAAACTACGGATTTTATCACAGTTTTGTTCTGACGTCTTGTTTAGTTGCCTTAGGTTCGTGGAGGGGGAACGACCATTTCATGTGTAATTCTTTCCAAGCCCCGAGGAAACGGTCGTTCCAACGTCAATCATTTAGCTCGATGGAAGATTCAAGAGTAGCAGACCCGTGCGTAGAGGACACATTTACCCATACGATTATTGCAGGTGAGACAGCGGCTCGGATTCACAGAGCGCTCGAATCCAATCACCTCAGCACTAGTGTTATTCTTGCCTCTTGAAACGCAAAGCCTGGGCTTGGCCGCTTTCTTCCTGTTACACGCTGTTACACGCCATATCCGTCACTCCGCGGATTATGCGCATGGTTTCAGTGGTACGCGTATACAAGCCCCAAGAATTTGGGTTTATGACTTCTTACGGAATTGTCCTGCGTCAGCAATATTGCGAAAAAGTGCGGCGGGGGCCCGCCGACTTTTTTTTTTAGCGCAGGAACGGCCTTGAACTAACCGTCCTCCAATGACAGCTCTCAAATGGCCTGTGATAGAGTCGTCAACCGATAACGTTACACACCGTCTTTGCAGACGTGGGTGGATCCGATTGTCGGCGCCGTGCATATCCGGCGGTAGGCGACATGCGAAACCGACGAACCTCAAGTGATGTGACAGGTGACGCTGTGCGAGGCAAGTTGTGCCGAAGGTTTATGATAAGCATCACTAATTGGTCTTTTGCGTACGGGAACGCGAGAGGTAGCCAGCGAAAGGATGGGCCCCAGCGACGTGGCCTTATCCGATTGGTTGCTACAAATACAGGAAGGTGGTAAAGTTGGCTGACTACGGCAGTGACTGACAGCGTGCTGAGCGGATTGTCGCCGAACCTTTGACCAAAATCATATCATGAAAATTATATGTATCTCGTGGATTTGAACTGGTATTAGTACCATTTTTCGAATGATGGTAACCTCGATGGTCCTGCTGGTCACGCGAAGTTTGTCGGTGTTCGCCTTGCTGTGTCAGTTGATTCATCAACTTGTACATATGGTGCCGAATCGACCCGTTGGGACAAATGTGCGCAGGGATGTTTCCGCTCTTTCTCCTCGCGGTGTCTACTTGACTACCAAGGACCACCTTATTATCTGCTAGCGGACCAATGAGGGAATCCAAGAGAAATGCATTTATAACGCACACTGCCATGTCGCTCAGTTAGCATCTCTTCTCACGTCGGAGGGGATAAGCAGGGCCCAGATTGAAATATTCCGTGAGGAACTTTGAAGCTTGATGATCCTGGCTAAAAGTCTAAATAAGGTGCGAAGTGACAGTAATTCTGGTTCCACGTCAGTACTACCCTTTTCCTTTGAGAGGGCCAATTTTACGAGAATGGAGCAGTGGGAATTGAGAAAACCTGTACGTGGAAAATGCAGTTGTCGTGCTTGGCACGATTACACCGTGTTTCACTGAGGATGTCTGACCCTGCTTCAGAGTACGTTCTCAGGGTCTTATCAGGGAGGGTAAAAACTCGAATCGAGTATTATTGGCAGCAGATGCAAATGCAGCAACGGTGTATGCGTATGGCTATGCAATGTATACAAGTACAAAAGAGAACACATGCTAATAAATGAGAGCGAGAGGGGACTACTGGTTGAACACTACACTGAGACTCCGACTGCAGATGAGGAAAAGCGTGTTTGTGACACGTCTGGAGCATTTTGAGAGTCGTCCGGGGCAGAGTCTCTGCCTGCTCCAGAGGAAAGAAGTGACCCGATGGCCATGGACGCTCTGGATCTTGGTGAATACTCTTCAGAATCGCTGCGTGACGAGTAAGGACTCGGGGGTAGATCACGTGATGATGGACGTGAGGAGCGTGCATCATGATGTGAAGATGGTGGAGGGGAACGAGAGAAACGCTGTCGTTTTCGGGGGGGTTGTGGTTGATGGGGTGGCTCCCTCGGGGAAGGCGCAGACTTGGGAGCAGATTCGTGTCCGTTGGAGGGCTCGACGGTATGGCGTCTGTCTTTTGGGCTGTGGATGTAAGGTGATGATAGGGGATATTGCTGAAGAGGTGCAGCAGGGGGGATCTTGGCATCGGTAGCGTACAAATCCAGGAGTGTCTTGTGGAGCGAAGCTATGGCAGCCATGCGCTGTCCGTATGTGAGGACGGTAGAGGCTATCGGGGGGGAGGATGACACCAACCTGGTCCTCTGCACTCTTGGCATTCAACATGGCGATCAGCATGTCGCGGTCGCCATCGCCTTTGGACCTGTATGCGCCAAGGATCTCTCTGAGGCTTGGCGGAGGTGGCTGCAAGTGAAGATGAGGGGGGATATTGGAAAAGGGGAGGGGAATAATGACCTGTTCGAGGACGTGCCAGGTGGACATGACGAGCCTCCTGTGGTCGAGGGAGGGGGGGAGGTGAGAGTACTCTAGGGGAGGGTAGGAGGAGTTCATTGAGACTTGGGGATTGGCAGTCCATGCGCAGAGTTTTTGTAGGACAGCCAAGTCCAACATTCTATCTTTGAGTAGCCCAAGGGGAGTATAATTAGAATGCCAAGCCAAGGTGAGGCTGAATACCCGAAAAAGTTGGTCAGGTCTATATTTGTGATTTTGAGACACGTTATCCGACCCACAGCCCGCCCAGAAAAACAGCGTCATCCACTGGGAGCGGTCGCGTTCTTGTACTGGAACGGGCTGAGGAGGGAGGGAGGGAGGAGGGGGAGTCTCTGTGTGTCCCCTGGGAGCTAATTTAGTGCCTGTTACACAACGGTCTTGGCAGGAAAAAGAGACTATTTATATCCGTGTCTAATCGAGGTGATTGCTTCATTTTGGTCCGGATCCTGAGTCGCACGGCGCTGTGGCCAATCAAATTGTCAGCCACTCTATTTATGACCCGCATATATTCAGATACATTCTTGCCATATTTGGCATTTGTAGTCGTTGCAGTCATCCGTCCCTCGCACTCCCCCGCTGCGGGGCCGTCCCTCCACCGCCATGCACGCCCTGCATACACCCCTTCCCTTCCCAAAGTACTCCTGGCGAAAACACTCCACCAACCCTGCCCTCTTCTACTTCACAAACCACCACGAGGCAAATGCCCACCTCGCCCGCCTTCCGCACGGTCCCATCGGCTTCGACCTCGAGTGGCGCCCGAACATCCGCAAGGGCCAACCACAGAACCGCATCGCACTCGTGCAGCTCGCAACGGCAGATACCGTCATACTTGTTCACATCCATCGCATGTCTCGTACTTGCCTTTCATCTGTGGCGCTATCTTCTCACTCACACTCTGTCAGAATTCCCGAGCCAACTGGCCGAGTTACTCAGCTCGTCGTCCTGGATCAAGGCTGGCGTCAGCATCCAGCGTACGTAATAACATCTCCGACCCGCAGCCCCGTGGTCTCATATCTCACCAGATGATTGCGCAAAATTATACATCGACTACGGTGTATCCGTTCGCAACTGTGTCGAACTCTCCCTTCTTGCCCGCACCGTCGACAATGCTCGATGGAAAGGAGGTTATACTGTCCCACTTGGCTTGGCTCGATTAGTCGAGGCATATGAACAAACCATCTTGCCAAAGGGGAGAGTACAGCGCAGTAACTGGGAACAATATCTGAATATAGCTCAACAAGATTGTAAGTCGCCCAATTCACCAGTCTTCAACTCGATGTGTCGCTCGCAACACCATTTTGATCGCCGTTCTCAGACGCGGCAAATGACGCACACGCTGGTTATACTCTTTATTCTTGTTTCCTCCGCATGGCCCAAGCAATGGATCCCGTCCCACCACCCACCTACTACTCCTTCAGCTTCGTCGATGGACATCTACGTGATAGATCAGGGATTTTCCCTTGGCAGGCGCACAACCCATATTATGATCCAGGTCCCCCTCCGCCTCCGAAACCCAAGGACGTTGACAAGAATAACCAAGAACGCCTGGACTCGGCCCCTCTCATCGCGAGCGAGCTCGAGCATGGCATTTGAGAGTCCCCTGCCTTATTTTCCCTACCACTAGCACCGTTCTGCTCCACCGTTATCATATGGATAATCACGCGGATACCATAACATGGAGGGCCGGGGACTACAAAGTAATCCGGATAGGCCGCAGAGTACAGACATATTTTTGGCACGGCATGGTAAACCTCCGATCCGGACGGACGCACAGTTGCACCGCCTGGCGCCGGTGGGTTTTTGTCATCGACAGTGGATTGTTAATAGCACAGTGCCTAAATCCTGTACTTGTACTCATGGAAAGCCCTGACTCAGTCATCGAACCCTTGATTAATCTAAATTCGTAAAGTTGTGCTCGTGACTGCTAGAAAAGTTGGCGGAATTTTCTTTGTCCAAGATATCCCACTCCTGAGACGAACCTTGTAAAAAAATCATTGATCGTCACCAAATATTCCTACATGTCGTCTATATACAACGTTGGAGGACGCCTAGCAAGCGCCATCGTTTGTCCAAACACCGGCAGGACCTGAAAAAATATGAGTAAAGGTCTCAAGGGTTTGCAGTTTGCATACCTCCCGGGGTATCATTCTCCGTCCACCACTTTGCGGTCCATAGATACCCACTACACAGAGTTAGTCGCAGGCAGATAGACATGAGTTGATGTCACTCACCCGTATGTCACCTCGTCACCAGCAGTGTATACAACACCTGACTGCCAAGCTGCCACTCCACTGCAGGTCCCCGTGGCAGTCGTTGTCGGAGAAGGAGCGCTACTCGTCGACGTGGTCGTGCCCGCGGCTGAGGAAGTGGTCGTCGGAGAAGCAGTACTCCTCGTCGACGTGGTCGTGCCGGCCGAGGAAGTGGTCGTCGGCGATGGCTGTGTCGACGATCCCGCACAAGCACTAACTGCAATCCGATATGGGCAGAATTCAAGGCGAGCGATCGATAGACGTACTTGCGCTCCACCCGTTCGAGCTACCACTATTGGGCACGGCATTAGTCCAGTAAGCTGCCTGTGTAGTTTCTTAGTGGATAATCCCTTCGCGAGGGTTCAGATTATATACCTCCCAAATATAACCTGCGTATGATACCTCTTCGCCAGCAGTGTATGCTTGTCCTGGAACATACGCAGCGGCTGAACAAGTCGGGTAGGTGAACCCAGTGGAACCTGTAGCACTCAAAGCCTGCTTGATCGCAAGATCGTATCCATTGTTGGCTATGCCAAAAATTAATTAGTGAAACAGCAAGCATCTCTCAAACGTACCATACGCCTGGGAAGCGTCCCATAGCATGACACCTCCAAACGAAGGGAAACTTTCTCGCATTCGAACAGCGATGTTGCTGAGATTCCCGATGGGTACATAACCCGATCCGGCAGCGGTACTTGAAGCAGGGGCGCCAATATATATTTTCACCTGGTGAATATTCTAGTCAGAAAATCTGATCCGAGAATGGGGACTCAATAACACACCCACATTTGCGTTTGGGCTGGTCTGCCGCGCCCACATGTCCCTGGTGGGAGCATTACCATGAAAACCAATATCATCGTAATGAGCGCTCACCAGACACCAAAGTTCCAGTCCTAATCGAGATATCAGTGGGCTAGACAACCTGATGAATCAAAAATGAACTTACCGCTACGATGTTATAGTTTTGCAGGCCACACGCATTATTATCTGGCGGAGATTAAGTCCAGAGCGAGTATGAGGAGCAAATTCTGCTTACAAAACTGGACGTAAATTGCATCAAACCCGACTTGATCGATTACGCTACCGAGATTAGCATCCGGGAACGGGCACTGCGGTGCACCTTAGAAGAGTTGGAGATGAGTGTACTCTCAAATGGCCAGATGAATACCTGTGATGTAGTACCTGTGGAATATTAGTCACTATATCCACGGATCAAAACCGGGTGAACTTACGGTTTGTTGGCGCCCGATGCCAGAGAGCGGATTTTCGTGACGAAAGCCGCATAACCCGTCGATCCACCCCCTTCGATATCGAGGTCAACGCTGGAACCGTCGCTTGAGTGGCCTGGCGCTCACTGCATTGATCAACTCACCCATCTAGCACTGCACTGCCAAAGGGTCGTGTTGTGCTACTTCCACCCAAAAACAAGTTCCAAACTGCAAGTCGCGCCCTCAGCCGGAACTAGATAAGGATGCAAAAATACTCACTAGTCTGTGCAAATGTCTGTGCCTCCGCATCATCGGTGAAGCCGACACCACCGCCCGCACCTCCTAGAGAAATAGTTACTATCTTGCCTCGGGATTGACAATATTCGATGTCTGCAGCCAAAGCGGAACAGTTGGCAAGGTCAGTTCCCGGAAAAGTGGCATTATCCGTCGGGTTGCATGTCTAGCTAAACAGTCAGTACAGAGCTACGGATGCGATAATTTGGGGCGTACATTCGCAAGATTCAGCACGGGCATTCCGCCGGTGCCGAAGAACGTGTTCACGAAGGCGACAGGCAGGGCATCTATGGCATTGTCCTTTGATGCCTAGAGTGAACTCCTTCGCACAAGCCTTACGAGGACAACATACTTGGCAATAGAATGATATCGGTTGTTGATAGTAAGCAGTATTACTGCTGGTTGCACCATAGGAGTTTTGACCCCAGTATCTATACTGAGATGTCAGGAAATGGTTAATGGAGAGGAAAATCCCTGACACTGCGACCTGGATCAAGTGTCGGTAAAGGCTACGGAACTGAATCGCAGTGGACGTACGTTGTCATAATAAGAGTTGTCGTATGCAAGGACCTTCCCCAGGTATAAGCACACGGACACAACGACTGTTAAGGTAGGGAGGAATGCCATGATATCGAATCGTGAAGAGGGGGTCTTCCTCTAACTCAGCCATGACCTTTCAGTTCTTATACCTCCGAATTCTTATACCTCCGAAGGGGGACAGATGGCAGGAGGAGGGACAAATTTACCCTCGTCGGCCCACGATGTGAGCGCATATCGCGACCACAGGGTACTATATCGGGATGGCACCATCACGAGGACTCCTACATAGCTCGACGTGGCTCGGAGATGCATTTCTTTGTTTCGCTGGCATGGGTATATCAGGTCAGGAACAGCATGGTTCAAAGACTCGGTGGAAATGACACGCTGTAGCTCGTACGAACCCTCACAGGGACATGTGCACACGAAATCCACCTGACCAAAGAGAAAGGTTGAGAGTTCGTATCTTTGGTTAGTCTCATGTGTTTGATCGTGCGACCCTTCCCCTCCGCATGAGAGTCGACCGGAGTGGTAAGAAAAATACGTCACGTGCAGGAACTATATCACATCAGTACATCCGCTGGCACAAATATCGAGGACTGAGCTTTGATCGCACTTATTAGGCCAGATCCCAGAAAGAAGCATTACTGGATATCCCGCAAGTTAGTAAGAGATATCTATATAGAAGGAGTAATACAGCAATTGATGGCCAGAGATAAGGGGGGATGATGGATTAGGCTGACGATGCTCCCGAGTCTTCGCTTTCACCATCTGCAGAGGCAGCAGAGGCCGCACTGCGCACAGGTTCTACCTGGGAATTAGTACGGCGCAGCACTGAGAAGAGTGAAGTTTTACCAAAGTATGGGTGGGCTTGCGCTTCGCGAGCTGTCAAACGTTCTTGGTGATCATAGCGAAGCAATTTATCAAGGAAGTCGATTGCCTCGTTGGAAAAATACCGCTGGTTTTCCGACGTCACGAACCTCGACCACGGCTTTCGGGGGTACCTGGACTATGTGGTTGGCGGTTGTTTCGGGAGGGGCGGACAAGATCTTACCTGCCCAGGAGCTCGTCGTACTGCGGATCGAGCCGAATGTTGTACTTGTCAATGTAGGCATATAGTTCATCGGTGCCGAGGACCTTTGCGATTTTGACCAGCTGGTCATAGTTATCGTGTCCATGGAAAAATGGTTCCTTCCTGAAAATCTACGTGGGAGTGATAGGGAAACACAAATAAATCAAGGAAAGAAGGGCATTCTCACCATCGAGGCGAACATACAACCAAAGCTCCACATATCAAGGCTGTAGTCGTACTCCTGGAAATCTACCAAGAGCTCGGGACCTTTGAAGTAGCGCGAAGCCACACGAACATTGTATTCGACCTTGGGATGGTAAAACTCGGCCAAACCCCAATCAATAAGCCTTAGCTATGACTATCGTGTTTGAACTAACGGATATGACACGGTACACCGACAAATACCTTGCGTTGATCATGATCGATCATGACGTTATGGGGCTTTACATCTCGATGCATGATTCCGCGCGAATGGCAGAAATCCAGTGCCTAGAGAGCAAACTTAGTGACAAGGCATCGAGAGATCAAACACAGAAGAAAACCTTGAGAAGCTCGAACATGTAGAATCGGACATCGAAGTCCGTGAACCGTGGATATAGCACCTTGAAATCGACGTTGTCGACGTACTCCGTGATTAGACTTGGAATTTTGGAAGCTGGGTCTCGGACAACATCCAGGAGTGCGACAATGTTCGGACCACCGGCAAGGTTTTGCAAGATCTTGATTTCGCGCTTTATTTTCTTTTTTTTAACTGGTTTGAGGACCTTTATGATGCACTTTTCGTCGTGAATGACGTTAACTCCTTCAAAGACCTGGGAGACAAAATGATTAAGATCTGTTGGTGATCACATACAAGGTTGTACCTCTGAGTATTTGCCCCGTCCAACTTTGCGTACTATCTCGTAGTGATCCTGTGAACCCCACTGAACCTGCAGATTGTCTGTTGCGGTGTGTTAGCGGATTCAGACTGGGCGTATGGGATGTGCGCCTGACCGTATTCATGCCACGCAGGACCAAATTGTGCGTTGACATCCCGATAGACGCGTGCAACAGATTTTGTGGGGGGCCGTACCATGGAAAGAAGTGATGGATAGAAACGCTGCCAGCCGTGCCTTGGCCTTGCGGCGATGCTGAGTTGGCTGCAACGTGCCACCGTCTACTGCGATAATTTACCCACGCTAGTCTCCATCGTCCAACGCGAACGAGACTCATAACCAAGTCATTTCGCCAGCCGGCAGCGAGCCCATGTCTTCGCGAAAGCCCCCGCAATGGCCACCATCGACCCAGTTTATTACCTCTCCTCGGTACCACAGCTCCGTGCCAGTGTCTACCCGAACCTTGCTCACTAACGGCGCGCACCCGAAACCACCCAGTCGCGCCGTCAACGCCTTGGTCCGTATCAAACTCATCACCGACAGAGGCCATCCCGCATGTGGACAATACGGCCTCTTTGCACTCAAGAAGATACCCCTGAGATCACACATCATCGACTACATCGGTGAAGTACACTGCGAGGAAAGACTGGACTCGGACTATGACCTCTCGCTATACCGGTCGCAGGATGGAGTTAACGTTGGGATCGATGCCAGCGAAATGGGCAACGAGTCCAGGTTTATTAATGACTACCGAGGAGTCCGTGACAAGCCAAACGCGGAATTTGTGGAGTACCGGACTGTGGGGGGGGAGCTGCGGATGAGCATCTGGAGTAAGGGAGAGGATATCAAGAAAGGGGATGAGATTGTGGTGTCCTATGGTAAGTCGTGGTGGAGCAGGAGGTCTACCGAACCCCGGACATGTGTTGGTGGTGGTTAGCTTAGTCATATATGTACAGCAAACACATGTACACACACATGTCACTGTCAGTGCTCGTCCAGGCCTGCTAAGCTTTGCTTCACTGTCGCCAAATGATCCCCCGCTTCCCTTCTCAGGGTATTTCATCGTTCATATCCTTCTACGCCTGTGCCAGACAACAAACAAAGCGTCCTCTTTCATCCTACCCTATAAGGTCTCCGCATGACCCTCCGTTAATCGCACGCCGTCAACACGGTCAGAGGCATAAACACAGAACCAAGGTTCCATTTCAATTTTCCCCTCTCATGCGTCAACGTGACTCCCTCTTTTTTACAGCGCGTGTTCCACTCTTCTGCCGCACTCTCAGCGGGTGTCAACAGCCCGTACAACGTCTTAGGCGTTAGCAAAGATGCATCGGCTGCTGAGATCAAAAAAACCTATTTTGCTGTATGCGTTTGACTTCTTAATGCCGCCGTAACTACTTACCCATGTCCGAACATAGCTTGCGCGAAAGTATCACCCCGATACCAACCCCGACAAAGATGCACAAGCAAAGTTTGTCGAAATACAGGAGGCGTATGACGTATGCTCCCCATTCTCAATATTCACCATACATCTCACCCTCGCCCTAGATATTGAAAGATGACAAAAAGCGTGCTGCTTATGACCAATATGGCGCCGCTTCTCAGCAGCCGGGCTTTGATCCGAACGCGTTTGCTCGAAACCCATTTGGAGACGCTGCTGGTGGTTTTGCCGGGTTCCGCAACTTTGATGCTGCTTTCGGTGGTGCACAGGGCGACTTATTCTCCCAGCTCTTTGGTGGTGCCTTTGGCGGACGTGCTCGTCCCGCTGGTTTCACCCAGAGTTCCCGGGGGGCTGATATCGAGGCTCGAGTTAATGTCACTTTCATGGATGCTTGCAAGGGCACCGTCCGTACTCTCAATATCAATCCGGTTTCGACCTGCTCAACTTGTAGCGGTACTGGCCTCAAGCGGGGTGCCAAGCGTGCAACATGTAGTTCATGTCATGGTACCGGAACGCGGACATTTGTTATAGACAGTGGATTCCAGATGGCTAGTACCTGCGGAACGTGTCTTGGAACAGGTTCCACCATCCCTCGCGGTAGTCAGTGTGACCACTGTGGCGGTCAGGGGCACGTCAGAAGCAAGCAAACGGTAAACGTCGATGTCCCTCCAGGTAAGCAGTGGAACATCCCTTCGCCTTGTGCGCACTGGGTTGCTGATTCAACGCAGGTGTCGAGGATGGCATGACGATCCGTGTGCCAGGAGCTGGTGATGCCCCATTAACTGGCAAAGGAAGTCACGGTGACCTCTTGGTCCGTGTTGGGGTAGCTCCATCGAAGATCTTTCGAAGACAAGGGGCGAATCTACATCACGAGGCACGGATACCTCTACACATCGCGCTTCTGGGCGGTCGTGTGCGGGTTCCGACACTAGACGGTCATGTCGATGTGCGTGTCCCAAGCGGAACGCAACATGGCGAAGAGATGGTTCTCAGAAACCATGGTGTTCCGTCAGTCTTTGGTGGAGACAAAGGGGATTTATTTGTCTCCTTTATCATCCAGCTTCCGAGGTGAGACATTGACACCTCGTCATGAATGTATATACAAAGATTTGATTTTGCAATAGGTCATTAACAGCAAGGCAACGTGAAATCCTGCAGCAATACGCAGATGATGCTGAGGGTCGCAACATGACACTGCGGAATACTGCGCCACACGACAAGGTTGATGCAGATGTGGGATCGACGGCCTCGCGTTCCAAAAATGTAGAGGATGGAAGCGCAGACAACGGTATGGGCTCTTTTACTTACCCGGCAGCGTCCTCCGAGGATGGCTGGCTGTCTCGTGCGTGGAAAAGAATACGAGGGCTCACTGGGCTTTGATTTATTCATGCTGACCTTGCGACATTGGTTCGATCACAATATTGATCGGTTCTCGATTGAATGCCATAGAGGGGCAGGGACGCGGAGAAACGGCGAGCGATGATCCATCGGAAAGCGCGGAGAGGGAGACGAGGCGAAAGGCGACGGTTTGAGTAGTAGAGAGTCATAGAAGCATATTATAATCGCATAAGGATTTAGATTTGTTTCATCGTGAAGGTCGCATGGAGACGGGACTATTAATCATTAAAAGGAACGGTTCGCCGTGGACATGCAAAGTGTCCACACCACCGCGGTCCTTTGACCACATCCCTCGTCCGTTTCCCAAATCTCAAACATTTTAGCCTAGCGCGGCGATCTCGCACCCTGATCTTCTCCATCTCTCCTCCAGGCACAGATCCAGCTCGAATGCACAACGAGGCCCTCCCGATTTCCACGACATCTTGCTTCCTAGGATATACTCTCTACTTGCCAACAGTCCCTTCTCATGCACTCCCAACGGCAGCCTCACGGAGCCATTGTGCTTCTTTGTGCGTCGCGTCACAACACATGACAAAGGCCTTAGAGTAAGTTTGGTTTTCATCGTTCGCTAAGTCGCCTTGCACTCCTTGTCAGTCCATCGTGGTGCACATCTCGTCCTCCGCAGATGGAAGCCACTCTCATATCGTTCGTATAAATGGGACGCCGGGATGACGATGACCACCCAATCGATAATCCTCGCTCATGTCCTCCCTAGTCTCCCTTCCTTCCAAGCTATGGCCGTCCCTGTCGTCCCCTTCGTCCACTCCCAGTGCTCCGTGCACAGAGGGATCTATAAGCACGACGCGCACCGTCGACTCTGTCTCCCTCGTATCCCAGCATGACGTGCCAAAACTTTCGACGTCGCATTTGCTCTTCGTGCATATAGGGTAACCTGTTTACCACTCACTCGTGCCGATCGTACTCAACATAACTGCAGAGCCGCAATGTCGTTGTTCCTCGCAACTACAGATTCCGTGCGTGTTACCATGCTCTGGATCTGTGATCTTCCTTTTACATCCACACAGACCATCGTCTCCACGAGTTTACCCACGATCACAAGCGATCTTTCGGCATCTCAGAGCCAGTACACCTGGGTCGGAGTCGCGTACATGCTCACCCAGACTGCATGTCAGCCATTATATGGCAAGGTGTCTGATCTCGTTGGACGCAAGGTCTGAATTTCTCTCTCTCGATACACAAGGAACTTAAACAGTCTCTTAGAATGTCCTGTACACAAGCATGCTAATTTTTGCGCTTGGTTCGTTACTCTGTGGTGCAGCCAAGGTAATCCGAGATGACTTCCCCGTGGTATATCTTCCCTGATCGGGTTATCTCAAGTCCATCACGGGTCTCATATTAGCTCGGGCCCTGGCCGGTGTCGGCGGTGGAGGAATAGTCAGTTCAGTGTGGGTCATCACCTCCGAAATAGTCGAGCCAAAAAAAAGGGCCAAATGGTCCCAGGCGCTCAGTGTCACGTGGTGCTGCTCTGCTGTCGCAGGACCTCTACTGGGTGGATTATTCAGCAGTAAGTCAGTTATCATACTTCCGAGCATGTGCCAATAACGCGTGTCGGTTAGCTGGTTCGTCAAGCACGATCAGTTGGAGATGGGCCTGTAAGTTGCAAATAGTCATAATACTGTAGATCGCCACTCAGTGCCGTTTTACCTCAAGTTTACATGAACCTCCCTGTTTGCACGTTTGCGTTCATCCTTCTGGCACTATCTCTTCGAGACGTCACTATTGGTCGGGCCAATGTTGCCTCATGGCAAACATTTGCTCAAAATTTCGATTTCCTTGGCCTGTAGGTTTATAATTTATTTTTTTCATTTCCACGAGCTTACGGCAGATTTGCAGACTGCTCTTTATGGTTGGGACAGGACTGTTAATTGTCGGTTTTAGCTTTGCCACGAGCAACGGTTGTAAGGCAAGATCGTGAGCTCACATGTCCAAAGCTTCATTCAATTTACAGGGACTTCGCCCTATACTCTTTCGCTTATCGTGTTCGGACCTCTAATCCTCATGCTTGGCGGTTATTACGAGGTGCACACGAGTCGTGATGCCTTATTCCCACCTGTAGCTTTTCGAAATCTTGCCGTTGGTATGGGAATCTCTGTCTGATGACATTCATGAACTCATTGACCTCCCAGTCTGCGTCCTCATTATCACATTCTTCCATAATCTAGCATTTAACGCTGGGACTTTCTATCTCGCGTTATATTTCCAGGTGCGCTCGCCCACTGTATTAATCAAACAAAGTTTTACTTTTGCTTCCATCAGGCAGCAAATGCCTCGACTCCTCTGGACGCTGGTGTTCAGATGTTGCCGTATTCCCTCGGATCCTCACTGGCTTCTATGCCGGCTGCATGGCTGATTGGGTACTGGCAGAAAAGGACGGGTGATACGACTGGTCAGAAGTGGGTAATAACGGCTGGACTTCTCATCGCAACAATAGGATTTGGTAAGCCTTGGCCGTCTCGAATTACTGTCTCGAATTTTGCCTCATATCCGCCTCAGGGCTTCTCGCGTTACTCAATGAGCACTCTTTGCGCTTTTCGCAATTGATCTTTCCGCTTATAGCTGGTATTGGTATTGGCATGTTGTTCCACGCACCATACCAGATATTTGCAAAAGCGATAGGGCCCTCCGATCTGGCAACAGGAACGAGTGCGTTCTTCCTGGTGAGATTCACGGGTGCAACGATCGGTTTGGTGAGGTTTATTCCGCACTATTTTCCATTGTAACTCACGCTCTGGGTCAAGGCTGTCTCTGGTTTGATATTCGATGGGATGCTGTCACATTACATGCCGCCGGATTATCAAATTCAAGGATCCTCTTCATCAATTAACTGGACATCGTTGAGTTTGATTGAGCCCCTGTCCCTGAGATGGGGGGTTCTCGACGCTGTCTCGAAGGCTATCCAGGTAGGTGTCTGCGCTTCACTAACATAACAGTGACATCACCTTCCATTAGACGATCTGGATCGTATGCACACCACTTTTGTGTGTGGCTATGTTGGTGAGTATAACAATCGGGAGGCACTATCGGTCGCTGATTGTGAATTGACTACAAAGATTTCGTTTTTCGTCAAACGGTTCCCGATAGAGGAAGGGAACGACGATGGTCAGGAGGAGAAAGAGCACACGGATGTCTAGCAGAAATCGCGGCACAGGGAATAGATTGCATGTTCGTGGCATCTAACATTATTGTACATGGGACTAGAGATAGGCAGGGCGTTTCATCTATGGACGTGTAGTCTGTAAAGTATTATGGTTGGTGTTAGCATGCTTCCAAATTCAATAATCGCACTAGAACCATCGAGCCAACAGATTCTACCCGTGGTGCTGCTGCTGCCATCCGTCAAGTATCATACGTCGGATCTCATCCTCGTGTTTGGTCTAACACGATTCCCGTGTGTAATTCCGCGGCCAATTCGTAGACTATCCAACACGCGACGGCCGTCAACCTCTCTGGGTGCTTCCACTGAATTGATTACCATGCAGGATCACTTACGTATGTACTCGGTGTGCGAAGCAGCGGAATGCTTAATACTTATAAGGTAGGACAGAGCGCCTTCTAAGCCTAGAATCTTTATATTGTCAGAAGCCCGTCAGTCGATTGAATACAGGGTACAAGAACACGTGTCGGTGAGAATGTCGACTGCTTCCATGTCGCGTTTAAGCACTGTAAAGCCAAGATATGGGCGGCGAGAACACCTGCCACCCGAAGAACGAAACGTGGGGTGACCCCATTGACAGGGGTTGAGTTCAATTGACGCTATTGGTTGATACTGTTCCGCGGGATACTGGAACGAAACCGTAAACACACCGAACACACCACCGAACAAGGTTTGAGGCACCGCAGCATGCAGCATGTCGGAAGTGCGTAAGTAGGACACTCGAGAAGGCGGCCCTACCATGTTCCAAGAGGCGAACGTAAAGCGATGGCATCGCGGCAGTGGCACCCTTCAGCAAGGGAACTTTACCTAGAGCTAAAGCTATTTGAGTATTTCATTATCACAGGATGAAGTCGCCGAAGAAGGAAAACCTTTGTAGCTCTTGCTGGTTCAGCAAACGGACGGCACATAACACCAGCTTGCAACCGGGATGACTTCATTTGTGAGGATGGAAGCCTCGTCTTCGCCGACCGATCGAAAAAATGTATCGAGATTTGCAGTGATACATCCTTCAGTCTCCGGATCGTCGCTAGTCTGCAAGATCGAGTGGGTGTATCCTTGTCTCGCGACCACGGCATGTATGAAAGGTTGCGGGGCCGACCTGCGCAAATTCACGTTCGTTTCAAATGGCAAGGACACCAGGTTAAGCTTATTGCCAGGCCACCGCGGACTTGGACGTAAGTCTGTGGTCTTTATGAGGACCTGGAAGTGCTTGTGTTTCAAGATATCTATTAGCTATTAGACGTCGAAGCGACTCCATGGCAATAGTCACGCTGCCAGTACCGACGACCAATCGATTTGGCAAGATTGGCAAGGCGCAATCGCGATTCGCTTGCAGTGACAGCGTGCGAGATGTGGAGGTGCACACTGCATCGTTGGCTTGTAGCTTGCTGTATAACGCGCTCCCCGTTGGCGAGGCAGTCAGAGCTCCTATCAATCTGCGGCACACGGGGTCCTCCAACAATCACAAATAATGGTCGTGTGCCGACAAACATTCCCATCTCATCCGACTTTTCCTACGGACCATCACCATCATGGACCACACTGCAATCCTCGCGGAACCCTTGCCTGCTTCAATTAGTCGTGATTCCAAGACGCAACAGACAGGGACTCTATTTTACAACCTCGATCCTGACGAGTCCCGAAAATTGGGTAGCACTTCTCCGGCTCTGAACAGTTCAATGTTCAAGGTAAAGATTGTCAATGGACTGCGTAATGCGGATGTTAACCTGGACGCAAAGTGAGTCTCTTCTCTTTCTGACATCGGTATCTACAATGTCGATGGCAGACACGTGACGGTCTGGTATCCTTCCCTGGGTCTTACAACATTAATGCTTATACTGTCGCAACCCTCGTAGGTCCTACCAATCACCATCGTTTGCCACACAGCTTGTGTCGTTAATGGTCGCGCTTCGCGTCCCGGCTTGGATTGCTCAGCACCTAGACCCCGCCCACCTTTCGATCCGCAAGGCACATGGGTCTCTGACAAATGCCGTTTATTTTGTCTCTTACCCACCCTCGCTATCTATTCCTACAGTTTTATTGCGCATCTACGGTTCCTCGTCGGGTTCGCTGTTTTCACGGTCTCGCGAGCTTCATACCCTTCACGTCCTCTCTTCGCGCTATCGCATTGGACCACGTATTTATGGCACATTTTCTAATGGTCGTATCGAGGAGTATTATGACTCTGTTACACTGGGTCCCTCTGATCTTCGAGACGAGAAGATTAGTCGCTGGATTGGTGCCAGGATGGCTGAGCTCCATTCAGTGGAGATCACCGCAGTCGAAGGACCTCTGGCGGTCAGGGGTCTGGAAGGCAAGACCTGGGAGATAGGCATAAAAAAGAACGTCAAACGGTGGCTCCCGGAAGCTCGCGAAGTACTTGCTCATCCGAATCTGGACGAGAGTGATCGTCACAATCTCAATCTCGACGCCTTTGTCGATGCCTGGGTGCGCTATCTGCGCTGGCTGTCTCAAGTAGAAAAGGTGGAAGGTGCCAGCCGGCGCGTCTTTGCTCACAATGATACTCAGTACGGGAACCTTTTGAGACTCACCCGGAAGCTGGCGGAGGCCATGCCGCAGCACCAACAAGTGAGTGTTTGTTTCACAACACCTACAAACTTATTGACGCGTCACCGAAGCTTGTCGTTGTCGACTTTGAGTATGCCTCGCCCAATCCCCTTGCCTTTGATATCGCCAACCACTTTCATGAATGGACTGCCAACTATCAGTCCTCTACGCCTCATCTACTTGATCTTTCACGTTACCCAACAATTCAACAGCGGCGTAATTTCTACCGGGCCTATCTCTCGCATGTTCACACACTCTCGGAAACATCTTCGGATAAAGTCGCCGGCGAAGCGCGCTTAGCAAAGTTGGAGCGGCAGGTTAGCCATTGGAGTCCTGCGTCGCACGGAATGTGGGCTATCTGGGGCATTGTTCAGGCAAAGGATGACGTGGAGAGCGGTTATACGGGGAATCGAGCAGAATTTGATTACATAGGATATACAAAGTGTCGCATGGAACTGTTCTTTCGTGCAATCGCGACACTGGGCGTGTAAGCAGGAATTGTCTATACTGTAACATATCTCAGTCTGTTACTACCTTTTTTTTGTTTTTCTGCAATGACCGACTGAGCGATGAGAGACAGAACTTCAATTGGAGTAAAGGCAGGATGTCAGAACAGCGATGCAATGCATGAACGGACATGAAGAACGTGGATATCATAACAGGGGTAAGTCAAGAAGTATCATGAGATAAAGCGTATCAAGAGTTGAAATAGGAAGTCATCGCCCACAACCAGGTAAAAAAAGATCAGTATGCCAGCCTGCAAGCAGTGATTCACAGGGGTGTAAAGGGTGAAAGGGTGAAAAGAAGAGTGTCCGACCTTCGGTTTGCGCGTGCACTGAATGTCCGTGGTACATTTTTGAGAAATTAGATCCAACCCTCCGTGAGTTTTCCACTGCCAACCGTCAGCTCAGAGGTCGACCAAGGAGCATCCCCGTTTGTTTCCGAGGAGTGGGCGTATGCAGGTGCGCCAGTCAAGGTGCTGCTACGGGTAACGTTACCCCAATTGCCAACACTCCCTGAACGGACGTGGCTACTACGTGGCATTGCATTATTGGCGGACGCGCGTTCATTCGCCATCGTGAATGATGAGGCTTGATTAGAGGCTGATGGCGTTGAAGGAGAGGCAAGATCGACATCGACATCAGTTCCATGAAAGGAATGACGAGCACTAGAATTGTTCGACGAGGCCTTATTTAAACGCTGTGGGGAGAAGATGTGAGTCGTAGATACCTCCAACGTCCTCGTCGACCTCACCTGGTTATAGCCAACGATATCTAACCGGCTTGCATTATGCCTCCCGAGGTCAGGACCAGCTGTCAACGGAACGGGAGATTTCATCGAGGTCTGCTCCGGATGCGAAAGCATTAAAGCATTGCCCGCGAACGTTGGGTAAGCCGACTTGTTTTGCTTGGTGACGTTGTTCAGAGCGGAAGTATCCACGCGAAGAGATCCTGTAGGTGGTCGTCCATTGAAAAATCCACCAGTGGGAGGTGAGATTTCCACTGGCGTGGCTTCGTTCTTCCTCTGTATGCGTTGCAGTAATGAAATCGAGGATTCATTAGGGTCACTGTTTGATCGCTCGCGGTTGGCAGGGTGTGCAGATGGCGGAGGGCCTCCGTCGGCGCCAGGTGTAACACCCGAGACAGGAAGTTCAGTGTGTATGAAGCAACATCGCTTTCCATATGGACAGGCCCCAGAAACCCAAAACGTCTGCGGAGCGCCTGAGCATGGAGGTATCAAAATCATTAACGATTCCACGTACCCTACAAATTTCGGTCTTGTACTGCAGAAATAATTGGTTAACGATGGAAACGCTCGTGACCTGGAAAGATTACCTTGGGGTGTCGAGCCACCGTGCGGAGCTCTCCTTCTCCATGAGCAAACTGGCACTTCGCGCCGTATCGGCACGATCCTTTCTCCTCCCAAGACCTGCATAGCTCCGTTTTGTATAAGCCTAGCTTGCGGTTGTTTGCGCTGGGCCCGCCACCGGTCTGCGAACCTGTATTAGAGCTACCGGTGTTTGTAATTCCGATCGTCTGGTTCGGTAAAGCCCCATACGGTCCAGTAAACTGAGCTTGTAATCGGTTTACGGCTGCAGCGACATCTGGGGCATATCCATCGGGCGGTCCATAAAACTGATTAGCATACAACCCAATGGCTCCTGGCGCCACAGCGGGAGGGTATAAACTATGAGCAGCTGGCGCAAAAGCTTGGCTGCCCAAGAGAGCCAAAGTAGCAGCATCCCTGAGTGCAGACGGGTCGGACGCAGAGTGTTGGTGGGTAGCGCGGAACACGTTGTGCTGTTGCTGTACCCGGGTTACGGCTGGATGGTGACCGTCTGCATGGGGTAGGACCATATCGTAAAGCTGTTGTGCAGTACCCAGGGAGAGGTGGGGGACATGGCTCGCCGCATAACCAAGACCGGTTGGGTTGGGAAGTAAAGACTGCGGAGGAAATCCGCGTTGGGGCTGGCGATAGGAGGCGGGTAGGACCCCATCGGCTGGTCGACCTTGGACAAAGTGCTGAGGGGTTCCAGGGATACCCTGTGCAGGGGGGAAAAAGGTGCGCGGCCCCGCCGCATAGTCACTCTCTACTTCAGCTGCTAGAGGCCCTGGTACGGTGCGATATCCGTATTGTTGCTGGCCACGGCCGAAAGCGCCCGCACTAGCCAACGAAGGGTACGTCGGCTGATCGGGTGAAAAGGGTTTATCACATGTGCCTAGGAGATCACGATAATGGGAAGAAGACCACTGGTGAGGGGGGAGAACGTTGTCTCCCGGTTGAATCGCTCCTGAAGGTTCCTCGCCTGCTTGCTTGAGACGACGCAATTCAGCCGACGACAGTCCCCCGCTGAACGAATGTGGGCGCTCCTTCGCTTCACCACTAGCCGCAACCTTCAGCTGCGGGGGTCCCCGCAGGGTGTGGCTGGCGGAAGACAACGCAGATTCACGAGAGTCTAGGGTATCTGTTGAGGATACTCGAGAATGAGAAGGTGAAAGCTGATGATCCGAACCCTGAGGTGAGGAATCGATGCTGGCCTCAGAAGCTGTTTCCAGGGGGCTAGCTTCATTATATTGGACGACTGCTGCAGCGGCGAGTTTGGATTGAGGCGGAGTCTTCATGGGGCCATGAACATCGTCTGCGAGCTCTGTAACTGAACCGAGTTTCAGCCTAGCGATACCCTGCGCAAGATCCCATTCCGAGGCTGCGCCAGCATCGACTAACTGGCCGGTCCCGTTGAATCGCCAGCGGTGGCCACCGTTGTTGGACGCGGTGACATGACGCTCAGAGCGATTTGATTCTGCGGGATAGCCTGGGTTCTCGGAGATGCTAGTACGGGGAGGCATGGAAGATGGTTTCTGAACCGCGAGTAATGATGTAGGCCGAAAGCTCGAAGAAAATTCTGTGGGAGAGTCTTGCGTTGCGGATAAATTCCAATTTCGCTGCAGAGGCACTGGCTGAGCAAACATGACACGAGGCATGCACGAGTACTTGCCTCTTGTGCGATTTCGTTATTAAGCCGTTGTATTTCGCGTGGATGCGTCCAGGCAAGTGTGCCGGATGATTGCGCACGGGCAGGGAAAGATATCGATGAGGCTGATTCGCGTGCAGTGTACAAACTGTCCGTTGATGCAGTAGTACCGGGGACCACCTGTTGCATTTAAATCTGGGTGATCGAGGGGGTTGGAAGTCGGTAGAGAGCAGAGACAGAGAGGACTCACCAGTAAATTAGAGTGGATGTGCGTCCAATGATGAATGCAGGATAAAAAGGTGCTTGAATTGGTATGAGACAATAATCAAGTGATGCTATGGATATAGGATACGATGCTGAGCTGCGTAATTGACAAGATAGATAGGGCCTTCGTCGACCTTTTGACCAGCTGCGAGGTAGAAGGACGAGCAGCAAAGATCTAGGAAGAAAGCACAAGATAGGTATAAAAAGATGACCAGGAACGAGGCGTCAAGGGGTCGTGAGCACTCTGGTCGCGTGTTGTGGATCAGGACTGAGGCAAAGCCGCCGGGGTATAGAGAAGCTGATGGTGGTTGAGGGTTTTGTAAGTTCTGGAGTGCTGACGGTAATGGAATGAGGTAAAGGGGAGGCCCTAGTAGAACTGTGCAGGGTTTTGATCGCAACGTGCCCTTGTCGAGGCGGCGTTTGTCAAAATAATTATGAGGAGAGAAACCACAGGAAGGACCGATACTCGTTGGAAGCTGGAATCAGAACACGATACGAGCACGCTCAAGTGCTTGTCGTCGTGCCGAAACCTGAGGGAAGTACCGCAACAGACTGTCGTCGATGGTCGTTGTCCAGTTGGAAGAAAAGATGAGTGGGGACGGGCGCACTGCACTGGTTTCGCCGGTTGTGTCGTAACACAGGCTGGAGCGGTTACTAATAACGGCTACAAACCTCGCCCCCATCAACGCGGCGCTGTCAATCTCTCATCATCCACCGCGACACCCGCAATCCCACCCTCGACGACGATCCAGCCCTTCATTCTCTCGCCAACACGTCCTCGAGACCCTGTACCGGACGGATGGATCCCGTTCCCTCGACAACCAAGTCACACGGCGTACCATCATGCCGCGTATGCCCTCCGAGTCAGCGTGTGCATACACGGGCGATGGCACCAGCGCGCGCGCTAACTCCCAATATACTTGCGACACGTGTAGTCACACGCCCATCTCGAAATTCAACGGCAGCAGTTCCCCATTAGATACGTTGAAGGAGTAGTCGAGTCGCTCTCGGCCCGTTTCTGTGGAGCGATGAAATTGCCATCGCACTCGCCGTCGTCGTACTCTCCGTGCCTCTCAGTCCTCCCTGCCAATCCTCAAATGCTTCCGAAATTCGCGGACTTTGAATTCACTGTTGCCTTGCTTGCCCCGCCCAACTCGTCGTCTGCAATCGCCGTGGGATTCACCCGTACTGTAGGCGAGATTATCATTCGGGGATCAAATCAACAGCGCCGAGTTTCAACACTATCGATCTATAACACCGCCATCGGCTAGCATGCTGATTCAATCAAACTACAAACGGACGATGGCAAACGTTCGGTTTATGAAACATAACCAATCTTCGAGTAATACAAGTTCTCTGTGGAGCGCGCTCGGTTCGGCAACGGAACACTCGCACACATTATCTCAGAACCGATATCGACATAGGGGTCAGCTGATGATCATATCTGAACATGCGGCCCCCACGAGGTTTCAGATTTCAAGTCTCACGGGAGGAATAGCATGAGGATTACCCCTTCTCTCCCGGCTGTAGCATACTCGAGAAGGCGATTCCAATCAATCCTTTTGAAGCCGATAATCTGTAGGGTCAGGCATGGAATTGTCAAGTTTGTCTTACTCGCCTATCATATCATCATCAGCAGAAGGAACACGTCCAGTACATGTGTATATCAATGGTCATACATCAACTATATGTGCGTGTCAACCAAGCAAGATTGCCTCATGCTCACTGTGCGAACGCATCCGGTTAAGCATCTGCGAGGTCATAATCATAAGCACGTTCTCAGATAATTAGGGAAGTGAATCATTACAATACGATGTGCCGACCAGCATGGTGGAAAGGCTTTGTAATTGATCTTCGTCAAACGACAATTGGTCTTTATGCCACGTATCCTAGCCAAACGTTATAATGGGTGTCCACCTAGTCAAGGGAAATGTCATACCTGGTGTGTCTACGTAGGAGGCGTGGAGTTTAGGTGTCAAATGATAGTCAATGGAAACCTTCGTACCTTCTTGAACTCGGAGGCACAGTGGCGTATTGTGGTTGAAATCGGAGGGGGATCGGTCGCATGTCGGGCAAGCACTGAAGATGTACAATCCGTTAAAACTGAATTACAAGGCAGCATGACGATAACGACAGCCGACCTTCTGTAAGAGGAGGCATCCAAGATTCCACCGAGTAGGGGAAACTTTCGATCAAGGCACAGAGCCCAAGGATGGCAGAGTGCAGTTTCCTCATCGATTCACCATAATTAGGTGCCGATCGCGAGGGCAACTTGACTGTACGAGCCAGGGAGATGAATCGATTCTATTGCGGAAGCGTCAGTTAGTCTCAGAATATTTGTTGTTCATAGAGTACCTTGAGGGGTATGATGTTCTGACGCTGCGAGCAGCGCACTATACCGGATAGCGTCTTCGAGGACATCTCGCGAACTTCTACATTCTCATCTGCTAGACATTCAAGGAGTACATCCATGACCTTTGAGATACCAGTGGGAGAGATCATCAATAGATTACGATAGAAAAACATCACCAGTGCTGGTAATGTATGTAGCCGGATGCGCCAGGACTGTGACAGGTTCGTGATATCTCAACTGCAGGTGATAGCTACTTCGCTTACCTTGGAAAATTGTATTGCTTCCGTCAGCTTCTCTAGAACGGCCTCTGCAAACGTGGCTGGCAAGTAAACTCCAGACATGACCTGCAAAACTGCACTGCTATATTTCTGTAAATCTGGATTGTCATTGAGCTCCGACATGTTGAGTATTTCAGGCCTGCCAACGTGAGCGACGCTTGCGACAGTTTAAAAATGGCAAACGTACAGCATCTTCAAGGCTGACGGAAATGCGAGACATGCTTCGGAGCCATGAAAAGAAACCCATAGCCACAACAGCACTTCGAGGAAGGTAAGTGACGTGATATTCGGTTTCTTATAACTTACTCGTGAGACCAACTTTATCAAACTGGTTACGAATCAGATGAGGTCGATGAACCTATGGTTACGCACTTACTTGGGACTGGGATACTCGCGGAGGGGGGAAACGCTGATCCTTCCACTCAGCAAGCCGCTTGATAATCTGCTGGAATCGATCATCGAATACACTTCCTCTGCAAAGTTGCTCAATATAATCAGACAGACAGAAGCATAACACATACTCACCGCACACCAAGGGGGTCCTGAGTCTCACTACAAGAAGCCAACAGTGCAGCCACCGAGGGGTACGATGGACGCCATCTATTCCTTGCGATGAAATAAAGTGCACTTGCTATAGTGTTACGAATCTGCGCAAGTTTTCGTTGGACGGGAAGACTGAGCATACCAAAAGGCATACCTCTGCATAATTCGAGTCTGCATTGTCGAAGAACAGCGAGACATATTTTTCTGAGATCGGATTAAATCGAACCCCCATGGCATCCATTAATACGACGACGGCATTTAATGATTTTGTAACTGAGATGGCGTGAGAAATGCAGCTTGAAAGTCATGACTATGTCGATATACCTGCAAATGCTGAGTCTCCCTGGAAGTCTAGGTGGAGAGACAAGATCCAATCCACCAAAGGCTTATTTCGGCGAGGATCACGGTCTTCCAATACCGTCTTCGCGTCGAGCAACTCAGCGAAGTTGTGCGAAAGCAGTGAAGAACACTCACCTGAAGGAATGAGGTCCAGTAGCCCACAGTATCTGGTCGAGCTTGGGAGAGGATGTGATCGAAGCGAGGCACGAACCAACTCCACAGGGCATTAAGACTACGTTGGGACCAGTGTTTGGATCCTATGGCACTTCAGTGTGTGCAAATATAAGTCACACTTAACATACCGCGGAGCAAGCCAGTGAGGATTTCAGCAGCCGCAGCCTGTTGGAATTTGTCTGTATTGGCGAGCAGGGGCTCTACTATGTCGAGCAAGTCTTGCAAGGTGGCATCCTCAAACATCTTGGCTATGGGTTATTTGTATGTTAACCATTATTTAACCTGTTTGAATGAAAACACGGACCAATAGACTTGATAAACAGAACATTTTCTGGACGCAAGTCGGAAGCGGCGGCATTGCTGTCTGTTTCTTGGCTCCATAGTGCAACCAGCTTTGAGTAGTAGTCTTTGCCAGTATACTCGCTAATGACGGCCAACGACTTGGAGGATGATGCATCCCACTTAATAGGTTGTGTAAAGTCCGGCGCGGCGTATCCTCGGATGGTTGTGGTCCATGTCAAAAATCCAGTCTCAAATTTGTCAACAAAAGAGTCACTGGAAAATTGTCAACACGGGATCAACATACTACTAAGTGTGCTTACTTGGGCCCTCCTACAGGATCGCGGAGGGTGCTCAAGAACTCGGTGTGATCACTGACGGTAATTTCCCTGGATAACGGATTTCGCCATTGACAAAGCCAAAGTTCCTCGTCATCCTTTGCATAGGTTCTCATTTTAATAAAGAGTGATTCTCGCACGATACCCCTGGGAGTAATAATTATGTGGAAATCACAGTATGTATCAAAAAATAAATTGGTCCTTACTGCTGCGCGTTGAGCCGAATCGAGGGCTGGACACTTGTGGTTTGCTCCATCAAGAACTTCACTACGTCAGGCGGTGTTGGTGTGTCTCGTCTCATGAGCCCGAGAATGAAAGTGATGGCCATTTGGACGTATCGCCACTGTAATATTATAAGTGGATATCAATCAGCAATATGACAATGTAAATGGGCGAGGTACGAACATGAGTTGTAGGACGGACAGCAATTCCAAGCACAAATTTAATCTGGGAAACGAAGACGGATCGGCATTGCTCAATGCTAATCCAATTCAGATAGGCGCAAACCTACCGTATGCTCATGTTCCTGGTGTTGCTTCTGAGCTCTCTTTGGGGCTCTTGCCAGAGCAGTTCTCCGCAACTCGTTGTCAATATTACGAGCATCTAGTTCCGCCCTAAGATCGCAAAGAGCGGCACTGGCTCTAGGGACATCCGCAGAATATACAGCCGTACGGATGGCCTCTTCGTTGAGGTGAATGAGGCAATCGGATGAATTTGTCGAGACCAGCTTTTGGACCGAAGGCTTTCAACAACGTCCTGGTCAGTCGAGGCATAGTGAGTAAATTGAATCCATACTTTCTCTTCCTGTTGACATTCCAGCAAAGAAAGCAAGTATCGCCTCTGCAGCCCCTGATCTGCAAAGGTGTGAGCCTAGCGACACCAGACACTTAGTGTCATACCAGCCATTATGTATGCAGCTTTTCCGAGGGAATGGTTCAGTGTGGGACATGGTGGTGATAGATAGACCACACTCACTTGTTCCTTTATTTCCAAGCACGTAAAGAGCGCCTTTCATGCGATCAGGGTTGTTCCCCTTGCTTAGGGAGTCGAACATTGTTGGCAAGATGTATCTCGTGGATCGCACGTAGTACTGTCCCCGTTATCAGTTTACGTACGGGCGCGGGACGGGGCGACTTACACCGCATATATTGTGTAGGACATTCTGCGCGAGACTGCGGGAGAAGTCAAGACGGGGACCCAGAGGAACACTCATCCACGTACCGCCGCACCCTGGTATACGGCGATAGACAAAGTTCCGCCAAGTCGTCCCTTAGCAATTGATCATCCAACTCTGAGCGTCGGCGATACAGAGCGTGCATGTACAGGCGGCTAGAATGGTAAAGTTGTGCTCGCTTAACCCAAACCACTCGTGCGTTGTGTTTTTGACGCGCGGACATACGATTCACTCTGCACGAGGTAACTTAACCACCCAGCCACGTGAGAAAGATATAAACACTGGACGCACTCTCGGGACTGGGAAAAATTCTTCTGCATAGTTGTGAAGTCACCTCTGCTCATCCCATAGTCGAGGAAGAACGTATCGAGGGCTCTGACCACTGCGATCACAGCATCAATGTGGTCTTCCTCGTCTTGGTCTTGGCGCAACTTCGTTGCAGCAAGGTGTATGAGATTCCCGAACTGGGTCCGCAGTTCCACGACACGCTGGTAGCGTGGATCTTGTGAATCCGTCAGAACTAACCCTGCTTGGACGTCCAATTGGTTGACGATGAGTCCTTCTACATCGACATCCGGATCGGAGCAGGAATTGATGACTTCTTTGGGAGCCTCCTTGTAGATTGTGGGCATACCATTCCAGACTGCCTTCGAGAATGCCAGATATCTACACTCACAGATGTTAGTGGAATTACAGTCAACCCATACCATAACACCCACCGACAAAAATCGTTGCGCGCAACGCTATCCCATCTACCAGAAGAATTTACGAGGGCCTCGATCCTGTCGAGTGTTGGCGAGGCAATGCGGTCCAGGATTTGAAGTACGAAGTCAACCTCTTCCGCGTTTGGAACTGGAATATTTCAAGTAAGTTTCTGAAGAGAGCTGGTGCAACGATGTCATCTACCATGCCATTCTATTTTAACATCTTTAGGTTCACACAGATGGCCCCACTGCGTGCTGTGGGCCTTGTTGAAGTCTGAAAGAAAAGTTACCATGTGTCACCAACACGAGCAACACCAGAGCTCTTACCTGGATCTATCCATTGATCACTGTTGACGAAATGATTGTTGATAGGGTAAACTGTTGTCAATGTATGCAACACTCGTGATACCAAAGCGGCAGTCCCTGAGTACCCTCTCTCGCTCTTCGTCTTCTCGAGCAAGAGTGACAGAAGCTGGATAACTGTCTCTTTATGTTTCAGTAACTGTGGACATGTCGTCAGATGATCGATTTCGAGGTTTCTTCCTCATAACTTACGGCAGGGCCGCCGTACCCGAGGCATCCTCTGAGGATGGACATATCTAACGTGAGAAATTGGGCAAATTAGTACGCAACCATGAGGATCACATGTTGATGCTCACTCCAGTGGAGGGTCGTGTCAGAAGGCACACTCTCATGCGTCGAGGTTGTTCTAATGTTCGATGCCCCGTGTTTCAGCTCCTCTTGAATCTGTAAGATACAGAAGGGTAAAAACTTGTCAATTGTTTGTTGAGGCTTCGCACGCGCGAGACATGCAACGAGGTGCCCAAATGCCCTCACGGCGTTAGACTTTGCGTTCGTTGTGGCGTAATCGTAAACTAAGTTGAGAACGAGGTCGAAGAGCTGATCGGATAGATGGAGACAGACGACATCGGCCATGCTCTTTATAGACTTCAGAACTATCTCCTCTGTCTTACCGCCTGTCGTCTTCTTTCGGCCTCCTTCTTCTGGGAGATTCTCGTACAGGGCGAGAATACGCCGAAAGAGAGACACCACCCAATCTACAACGTTGAGTCTTCAGTGACCCTGACTAAAGACGGATCAAGTACCTGCAAAGCCTGAAGTGCTTTCGCGGACAAGAGTACGCTCTTCTTCCCTGCTCAGAGGAACGAATGGGCTCATCTCAACCCCGTCAGGGAGTTGAGTTTCGTCATTGTCAAGTTCCATGAGATCTTCGCTTGGTGCATCGCCAGATAACGCGAACCCGGATTGGTGCATAGAAATGTCCCCAACCTTAACGTGCTGAATCGCACTAACAATGAATGAGGTCGCGCATACAGTCTTGTTCGGGTCATTCTGTGCCAAGAACGTCAAAGATAAGCCGAGAGGCGCGAAGAATGTGACAGACCAAATCGATGCCCGGGATGCACAACTCAAGGAGAGGTAGAAGGTGTTTTTGACCAGGGCGCCACACCTTCTCGGAGACCAAAGGGAGAGATATACTAGTAAGTATCTTAAGGACTGCCGTAGTCCGGTGTGTCTCGTTGACAACTTCTAGTCCTCCGTATGCGCGTTCAAGTAGCTCTGGCATGACTAACGTGGGCTCGAGTTGTGCCATCACGCGCAGGGCTCCTTGGGTCATAGCGAGAGACAGGGGGTCCTTCGAGAACATTGCAAGTAAGGCTGGTGTCAGGAGGCTGGTGATGAACACCCGACGAATCGTGGTCGTGAGACGACGGGTCTTGAGATTATCCATCAGTGCGACAGCACTGCAAACTACCTCATAGAATACTTACCACCGGAGTGCGACAGGAAGGCAGTTGCTCCTCAAACCAACGATCAGCGAACTCGGTCGTCAAGCGTTGAAGAAAGCTCGTAAGCTACAAACAAAGTCAGGAAAGATAGTGCAAAGCAGAGGACCTACTCACCAACACCGTCCAATGACCATGATTAGATGGATGGAAAAACGACTCCGTGCTGGTAATCAGGCGGTCTAAGGTGTCCATGGCTTTTGAGCCCGCGAGATATGTTGTCTGTCCACTTTGGGAAGACGGCGTTGCTGATGCAGAGTCACCACGAAGAGGGCCATCAACGGCCATGGAATAGACGAACAGCTTAGCGAGGGCATCTACATCAAGACCATGTCGGTGCCTCAATCCATGCGAAACATCGTCTAAACCCACTCACTTATGCGACTGATAGTTTTCTTAATTTTGGATCCCTGACGGACAGATGCTGCATCCGCATGCGCAGACGTCATATTTGGGTTCTGCAGGAAAATTAAAGACCACATGGATAAGCTCAGCGTCAAATGTGCCCACTCTAGATTTCCCTACAGGAACATCTGAAAATGAGTGTGAGGAATGTGGATGTGACAGATCTTGGTTAGGAGCCTACACATGGATTCGAACCCCTTGCTGACCAGTAAAGTCCATTCCTGCTCGGACCATATACCCACGTCCTTCCACTGTGCACCACCTTCTTCACCAAAATTACCAGCTTTGCCCGCAACATGTTCCTCCGCCAAATTTCCAGCCAGCTCGAGAAAACGATCATCCATCGAAAAGGAGTTGAAAGTCTCCCAGAGTTTGAAAACGACAGGAAGGTAGAGGTGCGGATGAGACGGAGGGAGGAACGAAGCCAGCACTGGAATCATGGTAAGGGTCGTCTACATGGGGTCAGCATGTACATGCAACAGGCAACGAAAGGGTGAGGGAGCTCACATTGGGAGTGATCATCGGCAAGAAAGTGCTAAGTATGTCAGGGATATCGTCAACAGGGAAGTACGGTTTGCAACTTTCTGCGACGTAAAGCAAGATGTTGTTCAAGTTACGACTAGGGGAGGATGTCAACAAAACAAGGACAGAGAATGTAGAACACACTTGGTTTGGCCATGACGCTTCTTCGGAAAAAGCTCCTTGTAGAGGATCTGCCAAAGAGGCCACCATGGGAGATGTAGATCCTTGGATTCAAGCCTGCGTTTGCCAGTCTTGCCAAGGAGACGAGAGATCATGTCTGCCCAACTTCGGATGACACGGACATCCAAACCAGGAATGAGACATAACTCGTAATAAAACCTAACAAGCTTGGCGCGAGTAGAGGTTTTCATGGGGTAGCGCAACTGCAGCCAACTTGGCAGGCTAAGAGATCTGAGAACGAGAGAAGGGGTGGAGACTTACCATTGTAGCATTGCATCCCAGGTTGTGAGGACGGACCAGTTCTTGGACTCTGCACATATAAGGAGCCTTGCTATGATGTGCTCTAGCTTGTCCTGCATCTCCTGGAGAGACTCGCACTGGTAGGGCAAAGCATCGAGATATACGGCAAGGTTGGCTCTTTGTTTCTCATAAGAGGATTGGTCTGGGGAAAGAGGTGATATCTCTTCAGCAGGGGAGTCAAGGACGTCGATATCATCGTCGTCCATCTCCACGCCTTGGATAGACAAGCTACCAGAGCCTAGCTCGGCGATGATGCTGGCCAGGGATAGATCAAGAGCAGCCATTGGGAACGCAGATGAGAGCAAGTGAGATATGGGAGGAAAGAGGACGAGACGTACGGCGGGGGGGGGAGATGTTATATATGTATGTGCTGACGCGTCCTTTTTCTGCGGACACTGCGATCTTGCTCAACCCGAACGAGACGCAGCAGCCAGCCGTGCACGTGCCCCGCCAACACTTGGTCATGTCACACTTCCTCCGCCCACTGGTCTGCGCCTCGTCCCGACCCTGGACTAAGCCCGTCTTATATGGCGTCGTCTCTCTCCTCTCTGCAGCATTCGCCTTCCGCCAGACCACCCCCATCCACCTCGACGCCTCCCGCATCACCAGGGAGGACGTGGTAGGTAAGCTCTTGCCGTGACCCACGCCCTCTGTAAATCGCCCCAACATTGTCCACCTTAGTTGACCCTGCCACCTCCGTCGAGTTTCCGAAAGAACTTCGAGTCCCTTCCAGGTTTCCGCTGCCTCCCCACTCTCTCCTGGGGGTCGGTGCACGGGCAGTCTCTTTTCTTGGCCTAAATGTCTATTCCGTCGGGTTCTATGCTGACCTCGCAAACCCCAAACTCAAAGTTCGTTTTTCCGCGCTGGCATGGACATTGATACTGACAGGACACTGCCGCAGATCCCCATCAGTGCTACGCCCGAGGAGAAAATCAACTACATAGTCCGAAACACTTCATGTGTACTCCGCATCAGTGAGATTACCCCGTGTCTATCTCAAGTTTGTCTACATATCCAGGTCCATAGTACCGACGCGCCACACCTCGTACACTCACTTGCGTGATGCGTTTGTGCGTGCATTGATAGCACGTCTCCAACTCGCCAAGTCGCGTGGAACCCTTTCCGCTGAAACGGAAACTGCTGTACAGTCTCCTCTCCGCAAACTCAAATCGATCTTCCCCACTACCAAGCTCTCAAAGGGTTATCCCCTCGATGTGCACCTCACCGCACCCACCGGAGATCCAGCACGCCCGAGGAAATTAGTGTTTTCGGATTTGGGTGCTGTTGAGAGTGACTGGGTCGCTGAGGAGTTTGTATTAGCATACTTTGAAGGAGAGGGAATCAGCCCACCGGTGAGCACTGTTCTTTGTCGGCTAAAAGTCTGCTAAACGCGCAAGTTCAGATGAAAAAGGCGACTATGGAACGATTGAGTAGCATTAATGGGAACTAGATTTGTACATCCCCGGCATCCCGACCTGAAAAAGCTAGTACAGCACGAGTGCTCGCACCGAACTATCATCCCGTTTAGCTCAGTTGGTAGAGCGCGTCACTAGTAATGACGAGGTCAGTCGTTCGAGTCGGCTAATGGGAATTTTTTGGATCTTGCCCACGTATGCTCACTAACTGCATAAGAATACTCCGTGAAAGGCCTACTCGAGGCTTGTTAGACTGTTGTCAGCGTGAGGAAGCTGCCTTTGCAGAATTTTTTGGTACTTGATAATAGTGGCAAATATTTGAGTGATCTCAAAGCAAGTTTGTACCACCCTGTCCGATGTCCACCATCTCACTTGTCCGCTTATCGAGGCCTTTCCGCTGTGCGCAGCCTCTGTGCAGACCCGCTCGCTCGCTGCTCATAGCAGACGAGCTTTCTCTCACTCACTGGACCACCTCCAGAACATATAATACCAGCAGTCAAAGTACCCCGTCTTCTCTGCTCACTTCCGCCCTCGACCAGAAGCAAAGGACATCTCACTCGAGCAGGGAGGACTCGGTTGGGCCATTCCAGCTTGGTATCTCACAGGCAGCTCTGAGGCGCGGGGAGAAGGCTAAGAAATGGTCAGAGCTGACTGTCGGTGGCAAGGGTAAGTCCAACCACTTGACGTCGCCGATGGGGGAGTGCGCCGTGGCTGATGCCGGCAATATGTTCTAGTGATACGCACAACTCAACGTACTACCAACCTAACTGTAATACTGCTCGGTGCTGGACTGTCCACCGTGCTCGTCTACGCACTTACCTCGGAACTCTTTTCGAAGAACTCCCCCACCGTGCTCTACAATGACGCCTGTGAGCGAATCAAAACGTCTCCCCGAGTAAGTCCTCCACCCCCGACGGTGAGTCGTTCATTGATTGATTGCGTGGTAGGTTGCCAAGTACCTTCATGCTCCCCTCACTTTCCACAACAACCCACCCTCTTCTGTGCGTCCTCGTCACCGCCATCGACATGTAGCATCACAGATAGCAGTTGACTCCTCGGGTCGGGAACATATGTTGTTGAACTTTTACATTCAAGGATCCTCTTTGGCGTCAGTCCAAACGGAACATGAGAAGGACAGCCAATGGGCCAGCTACGTCGATTCGCTGGCTTCCTTGACTTTCGATGACGTCAAGGAGCAAATGTCCCGCTCTATCGACTTGGCGAAGAGCGCCTTCAAGTATCTCAGAGGGGACACTGTCCCGTCTGCGATACCTCCAGCGACAACGGACAAAGAGAAGAGTAAGGGCCAGGAAAGCACCGAGGAACAATCCTGGTGGGGACTAACAGGCCTATTTTCTGGACTCCGCGGGCGGAGATCGCACGATGTAGGCAGCCATGGTGCAGGGACAGCTTGGACGGAGGGAGAGGTGCATGCAGATCTCGTGAGGGTGCGTTAAATGATTTTTCAGGTGTCAACCCAGCTATAGTACGCAAAAAGAGCACATGGAGTACTATATGAGTACTCGCCGTACTATACGCTCCGTGCACCGTTCGCGTCCTCATGATACGTCTGGTGGGGTACACAGGGGCATTGCATACTGACAGCGTGACATGACAGAACGATGAAGGGTACTTCGTGTTTAAGTACCTCCTTATAGACATACCAAGTGCGTATCTTGTTTGCTTCCACAGGAGGCCTTCCTGACCTTCTTGATGCGGCTTGGTCTACTCTAATTGGACTTCTTAATAGACTCGGACAGTCGTAACCCGATCAGGGTATTTGTCGAGCAGGCACCAGGCGTTCGCGAGAACGAGCCTATTATGCGGTTTCATCCATATTGAACACACGCACTGGGGGCCGTACGTCCATATCAAGGGCTGAGGAGGAAAACACAGGAGTACGATTAGCGCCATGCTCGGATGTAGTTACGGGGACCGATGTAATGCATAATATCACAATGAAACGCAGCATGGTCTCAGCCAGCACGACAAGTTAGGAATGATGATGGATGGAAATGAAATGTCAATGCATCATACGTGGGCGTGGACGATGAGGTGCATGGAACGTCTGGAAGGACCTGCACTATTCTCCGAAAAGCCTCTGCACGCGTTTCAAGACGGAGTCCTTCTCAGGGTCTGTGAAGCGTGTTGTGTATGAATGAAAAGCATATGCAACGAGCTGCTGCTGCGACCAAGTGAAAGACACGTACCGTAAGGGTGGTCCTTGGATGGGATTTCAAGGAGGGTAGGAAAAGGTTGCTGGTACCGATCGACAGTCGGTCTGATTTTCTCTGCAATCTGGATCGATTAAAATGCATCTCATGAGCATTGAACACGTTGAGGAAGCAGAGCGTTACGGTACGCACATGCTGGTTAATGAGCAGGATTGCTACATCCTTGCGTTCTGTGAACTCTTGGAAGGCTGCCTCAATGGTCGATATCTGTGTCTCTGGGGAAGAGTCAGAAAGAACAGGGTGGGGGCGTTGCACTGGCGAGCGCACTGGAGTCGACGATGAGAAAGTTCTTCTTCTGATGCTCGTTGACGTGGCCGACGCCGGCGAGCAAAAGACCGGTGATTGAGTCCTGTACTGAGTTTGAGCAGGCAGACGCAAGAAAGTGGACTATGTACCTCGTCGCCGATGACCGCGATCAATGTTCTGTCCTTGAAGGATGTGTGCGCAGCCATACCGAACCGGAGCCACGAATGGCAACTTGTAGGGAACGCTGAGATCGTCAGCGTCGCCGCCAACAACCACGAACATGGACATCTTCAACCGCGGCCCGTCGATCTCTGAAGACACGCTACTGTATGCACTTTATCCCCCGTCTCCGCTGGCCGACAAAGCCTCTTGCACGTCCCTCGCTGCGTGCATCCATGATCTCGTGCCAACGCTCCTCTCTGTCTTCCTCTGGCATCGCGACCCCTTCCAGCTCAAGATTGCGCCAGACCCAGATGCCCGCCGCGGCGAGGATAAAAACGTTCTTGAGGGTCGCATGCGCGTCGGCGACGCCGTCGATGACGAGTGGTGCGTCGTCTGGCTCCTCAGAGAGATCTCTAGGCGGTGGGATATCGTCATCAGGTCTGTTCACGCTCTGTCCACGTCTCGTTCTTTCCCCACTCATCTGGCCCACGCCAGTATCTCTGACTCGGATGGCGAGTTTTTGCTCATTGAGGCAGCCGAGTCCCTGCCCCGTTGGGTGAACCCCTTAAACGCGACCAACAGGGTGCGCACCCATCCTCCCTTTGTAAACGGTGAGAATTATCAGCTGAACGACCTCTTTCACTCTTACGCTGCAGGTGTGGATATACAGTGGCCGCTTGCACCTCATCCCCCTCTCGCACATTTCTCTCCCCAGCAAGCCGAGAAAGCGTCCCCGCATTCCTGGCGGGAGGGAACATGAGGACGAGGACCACTTTGCTGCTGACGAAGAGGATGAGTACATTGCCATCGAAGACGCGCTTCCTCTCGTGCGGGATGCATCCATCGATACCTTCGCTCCCAAAGCAGTCGAGGATATCGTATGGCAGCGAATTTCTGGGTATCCAGGTGCTGCGCGCAACCATGTGCATACGACCATGGCCTACCTCCCTGTCGACATCGTTCGTGCCCTCACCGTCGACCAGTCGCTGATTCAGAAGCCCATCGAGACATTCTACACTCGCGATGCAATTCAACTTCGCGTGAGTGCGTGGGTACTACTTTGATGGCATGTCTTGACGGATGGTTATAGGCTGCTCACAAAATGGCACGCTTTCCACCACGTCCAAATGTCCTTTGCAGGGTCAAAATGACACGAACTGCGTATGCTCAGCTGTTGGGCCAAAAGTTCTACCCACCCAAAAATTTCGGCCGCTTTGAGGAGAGAGAAGGCACGGCTGCCTGGCGTTGGCGAGATGTCGGCATGAAATTAGTCAGTCACTCAACTTGGCCGATCTACTCAACCACTCATATGGACTTTTTAGGCTTGTGGATTCGAGATGTTGTTTCAGGAATCCAAAAATCGTGCAGACGTTGTGAAATCAACCACGGAAGCACAGACTTCCTTTGTAAGTGTCTTTTAATAACCTATTCACTTTTGAGTCGTCATGTCTCACATCCTTCTTACCGCCAGGCCGAAGCACGCAGGGATGCTCTCCGCCGCTCACCAGATTACAAGGCATACTTGACCCGTCTCATTACTATCGGTTACTTCCGCGACGAAGTCGAGGGTTCACAGGTGTGGAACGAGCTTGAGAATAAGGCAGCTGATGTTTATGTCGAGGTTCGACGAGAAGAGTATGTTCAGGTATCCATGTTTCGAGTATTGTGCCCTTGGTTGATCAGACCGCTTTTTGGCAGCGACATTTCAAGGCCATCGTTTGCAGCTTTGGTCAATGCCGCACTTTCCCGTGCGCCCGAAACGCTGTCGGATGCCGATTTAGTGCAAACAGAGGATTCAGATGAGTGGATGAACGTTGACGCCAAGGATTTCGACGAGGTGCTTGAGCGCGCCATGCGCGCTGGTGGTTCGACTGTGGAAACGCACGCCATGGAAACGGACAGTGAGGGAGGACAGGAGGACAGGGTCGCGAAGAAACAAACAAACAAACTCCGCGATCTCGCTGCTAAAGTGGAGCAATTTGTAGAAGGGAAAGGAGATGTGGAAGGCGCGCGATTCGAAGAGTAAGCCTTGTCTGCTTCCATATTCTGCTCTGCGTCAACTGACATTCCCCATTCCCTCCCTTGTGTCTATAGTGAAGCATTTTCCGACGAAGATGGTACGGATAGTGACGGCGACGACGACGATCTATTCAGTGACGGGAGATTCTCTGACTCGGGTGACGAAGATTTTGATGTAGAAACCCGAAAAGCGACAGAGGCAGCTCGCCAGCAAGCGATGGATAACCTCGTTCCCGCTCTCCCAGCTTCTGAGTACGGTCAAATGCCCGCTTCTTTCAACACGCAGCGTGTGGCCAAGACTACCATCCTGACCGAACAGGTTGAAGCCGGACCCCCAAAAGCCGATACAGGCACCAATGATACTGGTATGGGAGAACCTAGTCCGCCAGTGCGCGCACGTCCCATCCGTCCTCCACTTCTTCCACGTGATAAATATGAAGGTGTCGACTCAGATGACGAGTCCTCCTCATCAGACCCATTAGTCGGTGGTGACGATGAGAATTCCGAGTCAGAGGAAGACAGGCCTCAGGTGGTCGGTGAGATCGAGATGGATATGAAGGGAGAAGAGGCAGAGTTTCTCGAGTTTTCACGCCAAACCTTGGGCATATCTGACGAAATGTGGGATGATATTATAAAAGAACGACGGGGGCGGGGAGGTGTGTTTTACCGGGGCTTGCGATACGTGAAGGGATGGCTAATAATGGCGTCAAGCATTTGTTCCAGCGAGTGCAACGACAACGAAGACGACGGTACCAAAGACAACGTCCGAGCAACCTCGCCCGTCAATACCGGGCACGCGCCCAAACGCGAGCCCCAACCTGGACTCCTTCGAGGCGGTCATGCAAGCCATGGACGCCGAGCTGTCGCGTTTGCGACAATCTACTGTTGGGTCAGAGTCCCGACCCCAGCCCTCACTGCCAACGAAAAAGGATAAAGGGAAGGCCCGTGCAGCCTCGGAAGATGTCGACGTTGGCATGGATATTGAGGCCTCCATGCAAGCTGAGCTCGACAGCCTGTTGGAGCAAGAGGGCGTCGGAGATTCGGATGAGGAAGCTGAGAAGCCGACTATGGATTACAACCTCATCAAAAATTTCCTAGAGAGTTTCAAAAGCCAGGCAGGTCTAGCTGGACCAGTCGGCAATCTCGCTGGAAGATTGCAACCTGGCTGGACTTTACCCAGGGACGAATCGTGAACAAATGGTGTTGATATTGCGATCCTTGCACGAAGGGGGGAATGTAACGGTGACAATAAAGTGGTTCAAGTCTGGTACATAACTTAGGACTAGTCGAATCTTATCTTATCGCGAGAGTGCGAAATGCTCACCATTTCCGGCCTCGGAGTGGACACCACCTCTCTATACGGAACGGCCATGATACATGCAGTTCTGATCTGTCAGTCGTCTTTTCGCACCCGTTCTCACTGTCTGCTCAACGCCGAAAATCTCAGTCAACACGTCGGGTGTTCCAAGGCTGACCAAGTTCTACACGCCGCTCCACCAGTCTTCTCAGACGGTCGTTCAAAAGATATTTTCCCTCATCTCGATCCGGCCAGCCGGGCTGTGCAACTTTCTGGACGCACCGGAACTTGAGGCATTCCTCGGCCCCAAGGATGGCTCGGACGAGCGTTGGCGGGTTGTGTACAGAAACTACGCCACGCTGTACTTTGTGTTCGTTGTTGACGGTGCCGAGAGCGAGCTGGGAATACTAGATTTGATCCAGGTGAGCAGAGATCCGATCAGTGCATGTCGTGCAACGGTGCCACAACGGCGGAACGCAAGGTCTTTGTGGAGGCGCTGGACCGGGCCTTTGAGAACGTCTGTGAACTGGACCTGGTGTTCCATTTCGACGAGGTAGGCTTGTACGGAAAGGATGGTGTGCGCTGAGTCATGGGATGAGTCAAGGTTCACCACATCCTTGCGGAAATCATTCAAGGCGGCCTCGTCCTAGAAACGAACGTGGAGGAGATCAGCAACTCAGGTGTGTTGGGCGTTTTCACTGTGCTTCTTTTGGTTATGGTTATGGGGCGGGAAGATTCGATTCATGTCTCTCGGATAGCATTCCATCGGATACTGACAAAACATCTAGCAAAGACAGCGTCCAAGGCACGAAAGGACTCGTTCGTGTCAGCGAATCCCCTCGCTTTGGGGACTGGCGTGGGGGGTGCTCGGAATGGGGCACTGCCGACACCCCTGGGGTGGTTGACGGACAAGTTGACGGGGGTGAGCGGGCGATAGTCGCACCAAGTGGAGAGCGAAGCATGGATTTGGTATCGTACTACGACAGTCCACATGCACACATACAAAAAGATCACGTTGACGACTGAAAAAAGAGGCAATTGTTACCGACTAAGTGGACAGGGAGTGCTGGTCAGATCGCTGGAGCAGCGATTTCGCAGGTTGTGTGACATATGGATCGAATGACCCCGAACTCATGTTACCAAGACTGATGTGCCTATGACATGCGTCAATGGATTGCTCACGCGAGAGAGAGGGGACGTGCGTTTTTTCTTCTTTTTACCAGCACCGACAGGACCCTTGATAGGGGCGAGGTCGTGTGGACTCGGGGCGGTGGACGGCGCTTTTGGGGTTGGTGCTCTTGGGGAAGAAGGGACAGCGGACAGTGCGGGCTGAGCGGATGCGGTCGCAAGGGCCGAGGCAGAGGGAATGCCGTTGTGGTCAGAGGGTTGGGGGCGAGATGGCGTTATGTTGGAATGCATCGCGGTTGTCCTCATAGCATACATCATGAGGGAATTGTTTTGCTGTTTTTTAGGACCATGGAGCTTATGCTTTTCGGGCGCATCAATGGTGGGGTCGTCGGTGTGCAAGACGGCAAGGTCAGGCTTTTTGGGGGCAGTGTCGGGCAAGGAGGAGTCGATTATGGGCCATACGAAACCAGAACGGGGTGTGTAATCGGGACGATGTGTGCGAAGAAGGTCGAGGGAGGACTGGAGGGCGTTCAGGGAGGTGAGCTAGATAAGAGGGGCTTGAGCGGCAGGCGGGGAAAGGGGAGACGAAAGTACCAGTCTGTTTGAGAGGAGGGTGTAGACATCAGGTGACTGGTAGATGCGGTTGTTGATAATGAAATAGGCGGCGAGGGGCCTGACTGGAGGGAGATGCGGTCAAGGGAGAGGGGACAGAATTGGACGGACCTTGATCTGGGGAGAGACGCTCGCGCTTGTGGATGATGAAGAGGGAGGGGGGCGACGCATGGGCGAGGGCAAACTCGATGCCGGTGAAGCGTCTGGGAAGGGGTGAGCGCGGGGAGGAGATGCGGGGCCGGGACTTACCTGAGTTCGTCCTGCTCGTTGAGGATGGGTGTGCCGGTGTGCATGGTCTGCATGCGGAGGACCTGGTTGTTGCTCTGCTTGTCATAGAACATGGAGGTAGCAAAGTAGTCGAAGACGTTCTCGGTGGAGAGGGGGCCATGTGCCTGGATCCATTCGTGCCAGATGAAGAACCGGTGCGAGTAGTCGTCCCCGGGGTGGAGTTCCTTGTCGTCCATACCGTGCGACACTCTGACCCCTGACCTTCATTTAAACGGACAAATCTACATGCCACGTTCTGCGACAGAACAATTTTACAGTCCCCAACCTGGTCAACGTTGCTGCACCCATCAAGTCCGTGCGCGCGTTTTGTTTTCCTCGATACACACAGTTTTTGACAACCAATACTCGGAAACCTCATCCTTTCAGCTGCGGTGCGTCTACCCCGCCACCTGTCGGGATTTTCAAGATGTATCACCTCGTCCTCGACTTATGTCTCCGTAGGCTGTCGCTCAGGAAAATACCTTGTTTTATCTCTTGCCTTATAGCCATTTCTTTGCCGTCTTGTGACGCGCCTCCTCAGCTTGGTACCCCCCATGATCGTCGCTATGCCATTCAGATGCGCAGACCTCAATGCCCTCTTTGTCGCATCGCAGGTCGTCGCGCTCTCGATTGTTTTGCCATTCGTCGTGTTCCCGTTCATGTACCCCATATCCTCAGACGGATCGACGCTACCGGTGCGTTGCGTCAAGAACCATCGAGCGCTATACCGTCAGAACGGTAAATGTTGTACACAGCGACATGTAGACATATATATTGTGCCTCAATAGCTTGAACACGCACAAGAATCATACACGAATACAAACAACGGATTCCGGGATCCATCAGAACGCAATCTTCTCCGTGAGGCCATCCATCTCCCGCTTATAACAACGGTGCTGACTGATCTGGTAGGCAAAGTTGGAGACGAACCCCTTCGACTCTGCTTCAAGCTTGGGGAGACCAGCGATCGTCGAGGGCGCGCTGTATCGCCCCGTGGAAACCACTCCATAAGACGACACTACTTTGTCATCGTGACCATCACCAGCAAAGAGATCGACTTTGGGCAGCTGGACAACGTCGCGCAAAAAGTCTACCGCTGGAACAGTCGACTAAAGTCAGATATGTTTTTCAGGTTGGCAATAACGTTCACACCTTCACCGACAGCAGCAATGGGTTTGCAGTGTCCGAATGCCTCCCTCACCCAGTGTACCACGCGACCATTCTTTGCGAGAGCTTTGACATGTTCTGCCCCAGATGGAATGTAGATCGCGTCGAATAAAGTTGACCGTTGCCCCTCGAAGTGATGGTCGGCAAAGATGCCAGATCCGACATCTTGGTTTTCCATCGGATGTATATGTCCGCGCCGCGGTCCGATGATATAGCATACAGCCTTATAACTGGTCAATGCAGCGCAAACAGCCTGCATCTCGGCCTCATTGAAACCATCGGCGACCAGGATGGCAATACGACGGGAGAGGATAGTCGGTTCTTTTGGCATAAAGTCTGTCTGTGACAAGCCCTTACTCTTCATTCTATGATTGGTACGACCAGGTTGGCTTGGGATGTCGCCGCCTACTTTAGTAGCCACGGACTTCGCGAGGTCAACATCGATGTTGTTAAGTACGTTGATGTAAGACCTGTAGACCACAGGATCCTCGCAGTGGCTCAGTTCGAAGGAAATGGCGTTAGTCAGGTGAATCTGCTCATAATCAGCAAGCGAGTTGAAAAAAAGCTGGGCGTGGTTAAAGTGCTCTTTGAATTTTTCTCCGCGCGCCCGTTGTTTAATGCCCTCAAGACGTTGCGCATACCTGGGGCTGTGTCAGCGGGACCATGATAGTTTGCAAGCACAACCTACTCAATATAACCTCCTTTCTCTGCAGGGACGGGTTGTCCAATATTCTTGCGGTTAGGCCAGTAATTGACGCTGCTCTTGATTATTCGATGACGGCCTTTACCATCTCGATTATGGCTCAACATTGGGCAGATGGGACGGTTGATAGGGAGCTGATTTTCGGTCGAGATCATCGTTGTAGAAAGGTGTTGTAGAAAGGTGACTACAGCAACATACCTCTTGAAAATTAATCCCAAGTCGGGTTATTTGAGTATCAAAGTATGAGAAGTTGCGACCTTGCAACAAAGGGTCGTCGCTGAATCCGATTCCCGGAACAACGTGACTAGTACAAAATGCGACCTGTTCAGTTTCGGTGAAGAACTCGTCGACGACACGGTTCAAAACCAATTCGCCAATCTCTTCAAGGGGCACCAGTTCTTCCGGCCACACCTTCGTCGCATCCAGAATATCAAAGTCGAAATCATGTTCGCGGTCTTCGGGGATAGTCTGGATAGCAAACTTCCATCTGGGATATGTCCCATGGTCGATAGCCTCGTTCAGGTCTTTGCGGTGGAAATCAGGATCCTGCCCAGAGATTTTGAGTGCTTCATCCCAGAGAAGACTGTGGACACCAAGTTCGGGAATGAAATGGAACTTGACAAAATGACGATCGCCTTTGTCATTCAGAAGAGTGTAGGTGTTGACACCAAAGCCTTGCATCATGCGAAAGGAACGCGGGATGCCGCGGTCAGACATGACCCACATTACCATATGAGACGCTAGTAGAAGCATCAGTAAGATGGCAGCACATGTATGCGCACAACTTGCACTCGGGCTGGAGACCGACAAAGTCCCAAAAATTATTGTGAGCGGATTGACCGGTCGGTACTTCGTTGTGAGGCTCGGGCTTTACGGCGTGAACAAAGTCGGGGAACTTGATGGCATCCTGGATGAAAAAGACGGGAATATCATTCCCGACGATATCCCAGTTACCCTCCTGTGTGTAGAATTTGACTGCAAACCCTCGAACATCGCGGACCGTATCCTACGCAAAAGTACACGGGTGAATATGAGCAAAATAAATACCAGCATACATACGGCAGTTCCTCTCGCGCCCTGGACCGTGCTGAACCGAACAAACACGGGAGTTGTGCGCGATGAGTCCGCCAGCACTGGTGCATAGGTGTATTTTGAAGCGCGATTGTCATATACTTTGAAATATCCGTGAGCTGCAGCACCACGAGCATGTACGACACGCTCAGGGATACGCTCGTGGTCAAAGCGATGAATTTTCTCGCGGCCAATCTGATCCTCGAGCAACATGGGACCGTTCGATTCACCGCTCGAGCCGATCACCCTGAGCCTGGTGAACACGAGTTAACCAACATGCGGAGACCAACGTATTTGGCACGCACCAGTTGTCTGTATCAGAGACCTTGACGCCATGATCTGTAGTCAAATGCTCGCCAGTCCGCGGCTCTTGGATGTCGCGCTGCAAGTCGACAACCTTGTCTGTCGAAGTCGCAACAGTGGAAGCTTTTTTCGCAGATTCCACGAGAGAGGACATGATAGGCAGGAAAGAGAACGACGGACAAGGTCGCGGTCCATTTCTTCAGTTTATATAGCTGTCTGCTCCTAAGTCAGAATATTGCGTCAGTGATGACGAAGGGGATCAAACTTACGTATTCGACTGAAATTGCCCAATTTGGTAGGTACTGTGGTTCATTGTAACTACATACTCAGGCCTCGTCGAAAAGGGATGTATTAACAAACAAACGGTGTTCCATGAAATTGTAAGACGACAGGCTGGAGGCTTGAGCAGACGGCGGCACTTGCGTGATGGGGTGAGCTCGTCCCGAGAGTTTCCCCGAACGTCTCTAATTTGGAAGCGATACAACGTTCGGAAATGGGCTGGAATGCATGAGTACTGTACCTAACAAACTGTCCCAGCAGCCGAGCGAATTGTGCTCGAGAATTGATGAGCGTAACTGCCAGTACTTGCCGGGATACCTCAAGGTCCTCAACGTGCTGCCCTCGAGCACTTTCCTAATTTGGTGAGTCATCGCGTTATTGTGTTCTCTTTCACCGAGATGGGCTCAAGACCATCCTGGACATTCTTTGGTTGGGCAGTCTCATCACCCGGCGATTTACTCGGCACCCCTTTGCAGCCCCTCCGTGCGTTGGACTCACTCGGGCTCTTCTTCAGCTCGCGGGATTAGTTGTCCTCGATGACGGCTTTGTTACGACCTTCCGGCTTGCGTCGCTAGCCTTGCCTTTACTGCAAGTGTAACTGCCCACCTTGACCATCCCATCTCCTTGTGGCCTGGCTGTGTTACTCCGTATGGCATGCACACTCTCCTGAGTTGTACACGGGCGATCAACAACGTGTAGCACAATTTTTTTTTTCTTCCTTTATTATTGTCTCATAAGGCCTTCGGGCCCCTTGTCAGATTGCATGCTGGTATTCTATATGTTTATGTGAATGTACAGACGTTAGCTAGTAAAATTACACCTGAGTATAGTACTTTCAAACTCAGATGCGGCAAGTTGCGGTAAGACAGGGGTTGCAATTTTCATTGATTTTTTGGTGTGGCAGAAACTTGTCATGAAGCGCCAAAATAACCCCCTGCAAGAACCTGTAGCAGACAGGAGCATGGAGCACACACCATACTGTTGGTAGGTGGAACGAAGACGAAATATATATTACACATATAAACCAGAAAGTTTTACACAAAACAGAAATACGAATTGAGTATTCAACAGTCCACAAAGAAAAAGAGCGTCATAATCGAATCAATAATAAAGAGACGGGGGGAAAAGTGGTATGATTAGATAGACATACTGCCTGAAAATCCTCGTCAAGGCACTGTACGCAGGCAATAAGCTCGAGACCACGCTCGTCACTAGGTTCGTGGTGTAGCACGAACGGTACGATGCGTAATGCATCGATAAACAGAATAGCGTAGAATGATGAGACGTCATCTTGGCGCGCAGTAGACGAATCAACCATCAACTACGACGAAGCGATTGGTGAAGTTGTTCACCCAATCTGCAAGATAGATGAGGAAATATGGTCACGCAGTCAAACATGAGTGAAACTCACGCATAGGACAGTCAGATTTGTGGGCAACGTCTTATTTGACATCGGCGCAGTTGCACTGAGCGGCTGTACCGACCCAACCTTTGCCACAGTTATCACACCAGCCCCTTGGACCATTGTCAACGCCGATGGCCTTGGTAACCGCAGAGGGGCTGGAAGAGACAGTCTCGTCACGGTGAATACTGACCAGGTGACGACCCAGATCATGTTTACGGCTAAATGAGCGTCCGCATGAACGATGGGGGCAAACATGGGGTTTGAGGCGGTTGGGGTCATGAGTTGCCATGTGGGTCTTGAGATTATAAGCTCGAGCAAAAGCTAGTAGGACCACGATGAGCACAGAAAAAGGTAACAGTGAACGAGAACTAACCTCGTGGACAGGTTGGACATTGGTATTTCTTGCGAGGATCTTCCTTGGACTGATCTTCGACGCCGCGGATTGACCTGGCTTGCGGGACAGGAGACGCGGTAGTCATGTGGGCCATGTTGGACGGAGAGACAGTATCAGCGCCGATAAATCCGAGACCATAGAAGTCGGCGGTTGTAGACTTGGGAACGGCAGGGATACGTGTAGCACCTCCATAGTCAGAAAAACTTGTACGTCTGAAGGCGGGTTCGGCGGCTGGGGCAGAAGGAGCGCTGCGCGGGCTGAGGGGTAGAGAGCCGAAGGTGCTGGGATCCACAGTCGCAGGAAGATTGTTATTGCCCTGTATAGCACTACCGCCGTAGTCGGAGCAGCCACTACCTCCGATGCGAGCCCTTTGAAAGTCCATTTCAAGGTCGAGGGGGAATGAGCAGTCGGTTGCAGGATAGGAAGAGTCGGAGAAATTATAAAAGGACTCGGAGCGAGTAGAGAGTGTTTCGTATGCACTCTCGGAAGAGACGGTAATAGTAGAGGGAGGCCCACACGTTGGGGTATCGGATCTCAAAAAGGAGTAGGCGTCGTTGGAGTCTACGGTAAGGAGCTGAAGCTGGACTTCGTTGAAAGCCGCGAGGCTGGAGTCCAATTCAAGTTCAAAGAGATCGGGGTGGGGGGCGAGGATGTCAGATGGCGAGTGAAATGAAACAAAGTCGAGGCCTTGCTGTTGCTTGGCGTAGTCTGAGCCATATGTATCAACGGCGGAATAAAAGGTGTCGTTGAGAGGGTCAGACATGGCTGGCTGGAGTACTGCGGAGGGTGTCTTGTATGACTTGTTTTGACTTGGATCGCAATGTTCCACGGTGGGAGTCGAGTGGTCGGACAGAAGAGCTGGTTGCTGCGGACCACGCAGGCATGGTATATATTCACCATTACATCAGCCTGATTTCCCACCATGTCACACTGCCTCGCACGCACTCTTTTCGTCGGCATTCGCGCCATCGCAACGATGAATAATCATCATCACGTCAGCCTCCCCCGGAGTCACACTGCAAAAAATGCGCCGTGTCCCTGCGCCGACTTTCCTATTTGCATGCGGACCCTCCAATTGCGAGCCCGTTCTGCCCGCTTTCTTCGTGTCCCATTCAGTCCCAGTGGACTACACGTTAACGCGGAGGACACCACCGATCGCCTCCTATGTGATCGGAGTCGGCTGTCAACGTTTCATCGTACATGAGAACCCCCGACCACTCCGATGGCGGTGTGGCCCCTTTCGCCGCTGCGAGGCTGCGCAACATCATGGGGTGTCTCCGCAGTAGTCTGAGAGTCCACAGGGACATCCCTCCTCGTTTGTCGTTGTGTCAACTCGGGTTCACAACCCTGACTGTGTGGATGTTAATTAATCGATCGCATCCATACATTGGAGGCTGTAGCTTCCGTCTGGCTGTGACGGATGCTGCATCCCGCCATTTGTAGTATGATCGCCAGGAAGCACGACCACCTATGCCACAGTTTTACGCCCATCGATTCGAGCCATCCTCATGCCCAGACACGCCAGACTCCGCAGATCGCGCTTCAGAGGAGGGAAATTTCCGAAAGTCGGGAAACCAAGCGTTGTCTTACCACAGATCTCACTGTAGCCACACACATCGCCCGCCTAGCTCAATCGGATAGAGCGTCAGACTCTTATGACCTAGGCGATCTGAAGGCTGCGAGTTCGACCCTCGCGGTGGGCTAGTGTTTTGTCTGATGCCGGTAGACTCGTTTTTATTCGTTTATTTCGCAGTTTCTCGACGAGGACAGACGCTCAGTGGGGGAACTGTCTTCATCAGTGTACCTTGGAAAATCCAACTCTGACTTTGCGAAAGAAAAGGGACGCTGGTATAACTTTCTCGAACCGCACACGAACGAAAAGTGCTCCGGGATAATGATATATAAAGTATTTCGTCCGTGTACCTCGTAGCACGAGCGTCTATCAGAATACCGAGAAGAGTATCTGGCATGGTGTGAACTAGTTCACCACGGCTCATGAGATATCGTCAAGTCCATCGGTTCGTAGTTGAATGGCCAGCATTCTGTTTATCCACGGAAAGTGCAACAACTACCCCAACAGAACATTGAGTTCGTCTCTCAGAGATGAGAGGAAAGCACGCACTTAATCATGTAGGGTACGATGGCTGCCGATAAGCAGGCAAAGGCTGCCCAACTGAGGTATATTCCATTCCCATACGAGACTTCAATGCCTGACATGATGCCTTGGGCAAGTTGCATCGTGTTCACACTTTCAACTTTTTTAACTATCGCGGTCCAGATGGCCGCTCCGATTAAGACGAATAGTGCAGACAGAATGGACATCGTGGCTGAAAAAAAGAACAGAACAGTCCTCCGAAGCATCCCACTGTCAAGAAGTTTAAATGACGATGCAGGTTGGGGAATGGAGTGGAATGGAACTCACGTGAGCAATGAGAACGCAGTGAATATCGTGCCAAGCAACAGGAAGTAGTATGCAACATGAGAATTGGTTCCCAAGTATGAGGAGTTGATGAAAGTGGTATCAACAAAAATATAGGCGGTAAACTGGGAATAATTGAGGAGCATGTCGGATGTGATCGCAGTATATGGCTGGAATCTGGCCGCGATGGTGTGACTTGAGCATTGTCCAGCAGAACCGTTGACATAGGCGCAGTAAGAGTAAAGACCAAACTCATACTGTTGCCTGATTCCAGCTCCTTGTCCGAGGGGAGACGAGGAATTGGTCGTGTACAGGCCTTGGATGGGATCATTGAATGCTTGGAATAGAGCTTCGCTTTATTTCTGTTGGAACCTTGATGGTGTTGTAAGTACAAGAACCACTCACCCATAATCCGAAACATTGACAATAGCCTTGTGAGGTGGTCAGAGTGGAAGAGGTTGGAGAATACGTTTGAAGGATTACCATAGAGATTCCGTGGGGGACAGTGGATGTATTAATTTGTCCCACCTATGTAAGCTCGATAAGATATGCATGTGGTGCGCCTTCGCTGGGACCTACATGGACAAAGATCAACAGCAACAGTGCTGCAAAGCTGAAGGACGATTAGACATGCGGGGACGAAAGCCGGAACGACGCACGAGAGAAAGGAAGCGCCTGCAATGCAATATTCCCCCCTCATGACGATAACATGAACGAAGAGCGAGTAGATGGAGAAAGGGAGATGCGACGGTAAGATGGGTGTTGAAAATGCCGCAGCCTCGAGGACATGTTGCCTGATTGAGGATGTCTTTACGGCACCGCGGAGCCATGCGGAGCCATCTCAAGCTCCGATTGAATTAGCGTGTCCTTACCAAGTTAGTCATACACAAGTTATGTGCAGTGACACAGACGCGCGGTAGAGTTAACTACCTCTGCTCAACTCAACTCAACCTTCTCCCTCCACCCTTTGTCTTAGCATAGTAGTCCAGTTGAGCACCACGCTGCCTTCCGCAATGTCCAGGCTTGCGTCAATAAAGTCCCCGGTTCGGGGCCTCGTCACCTCTGAACCCGGGCTTGACCCTCACTCGCGGGACGACCACGACGATGACAGTCCAGCTGGAAATATCTCACCCCAAGAACGTATCAAGAGAGTCGCAGCGAGAACCATGGACCTTGGAAGGAGCTTCGCTGGTCGCCCTCGTTCACCAACCCCGACAGTGCATCCTGACTCCAAACGCGCACTCAGCCTAAAATGGAAGGATAGAGGCAGGGAAGCGCAAGCTTCACAGGATCATGGACAAGGTGATCTCTCCCAGGAACAATGTCTCCGCATCACAGGCTTGCTCAGCCCTCTTAAGGTTGTAATTACTTTCTCATGCCTCCGCAGTCTGACGGAACACAAACCATGGATCATCCACCCCCACACGATCCCACTGCGCCGGCTGTCCCGAATGATGATTCCCCCTTTATCACGCCTCCATCACCAAAGCTTGCACCCACACGACCCTTGTCGCAGTCTTTTCGAGACTTCGGTTCAGTGCGTGTGGCATATCCTCCTTATCCCCGATGTTTGCTCAATGCTGTATTGTCGGAGTACAGATGCGCGCAGGGACTCAGACCCTCATTCAAGCCCTTCAAGCTCTTCCCTGGGCGGAAGACCCGGATGACGTAGAGGAACCAATATCTCGAATCGATCCCCAAATGGATACCGATAGTGACGAGGAGCCGACTGGTAAGCACGCTTTTGATCTGTACCTTTAGATGTGATATATCTGAGTTCGGGTCTCAGGGGCGCACATGGCCTCTTCTATCCATACCATATATCGTCCTGTTGCGCGCTCGAGACGGAAGGAAACTTCGCACTCTATTTTACCAGGGAAAATATCTCCCGCGCAGAATAACGTGGATGAGGCACCCCATGCAAAATCCGATGCAAATTTAACATCTGACGATGACGATGACGCCGATGACTTCGAAGCGACAACACCACGGCCAGTCAACTCTCAGAACTACTCAGAGGCGACACACGTACCACCTCCGACTGTACAGCTTGGGCCAGCAATGAGACGGAGGGCACCGAGTCACGCAAGCAGTATGACAACGGTCAAGGTCACTCGACGGACTCGTTTGGCGGAGAAGTTGAAAGAAATATTTGATCTGGAACCTATCAACAAAGTGCTGGCAGGTACGTGAATTAGTCTGCTCTCGATCCGGGTCTCAACGGAAATCAGAAATGCCATGTTGGCTCTTACGCTTTGTTTGTAAGTCGTATTCCATCAAGCCGATGGTGTGGGATTTTTAGCCACCTCCAGTATTACAGGGATACATGTATCTCACGAACTCTCATCTATGCTTCTTTGCTCACATGCCGAGCAGAGAGGTACTAATTTAATATGCCATAAAGAAGTATACTCACGCAGATCCAGGACCAAATCCTCAAGTCCGGCACTCTTAGCAAGAGGGCCACTCGAACAAAGCGTTGGATCAAGCACTGGTTCATCCTCAAGAATGATACGCTTTCCTGGTATCAGTCCTCATCGGTAACTCATATATCTGTGTTTGTGACATTTGCTGATATTATTCAGGACCCTTATTTCCCCAACGGAATTGTTGACCTGCGTTATGCGATTTCTTGTGATCCTACGGGTGAAAAGGAATTTCGGTTACGTATTAATCAAAAGGTTCTCCTATTAGCTGCAGATTCTGTCCCGAGCAGAGAAGAATGGGTGAAGGCAATACGCAAGGTTATCTTCAAAGCGCAGAACATGGGGGACACTGTAAAAGTAAGTTATAGTACGCGTAGTAATCTTCACTTCTTACTCTTTTCAGATTGCCATACCATACTCCGTGATCCTTGATGTGGAGAAATCATCAGCCATCGAGTTCAGCGAAACCATCGAAGTCAAAGTGTTCGACAAGGAAGAACATGATTCGGTTGACTCGTACTTTTTTGCCTACTTTCGCGACATACAAGATGCTTTGGAACACATCCGGGAGGCTGTGCGTACCAATGGATCGTCCCCCGCCAGTTCACCGCAATCGCTACTGGATACCACTGCCGCGCGTCATGCCTTGGCGGCCCATAGTATGGACCGCGCTCGCAGTCTCCCTTCACCGGACACCAAGACCAATTCGTCGTTCCGATTATCATTTTTGCTCCGACCGCTGCAGGAATCACTTCCGTCTACCTTGACACGGATATACAACACTCCGGAACCCCCTGGAGGTGCAGAGGATTTCACCCACATATCAAAGCGGGGCGGTGCATCATTCGTGCCTTTGACATCTTCACCCTTGCCTTTATCTTCCAGCTCCGGGAATCCTGCCGCTACATCTCCAGATGGGCTGTCAACTGATTCTTCGTTGCGGACCCATACTTATCCGCCATCAACCTCTACGGGAGAGATGAACTCGGCATCGTTCCTGAGCAAGGGACTAGGAGCAAGTGCACCTTGGAACGTTGGAGTACCGTCATGGCTAAAGGTTCCCCGCAAAGGCGTGAGCACTGCCTCGAACAGCGCTATGACATCTGCGTTCCCCGAGTCGCAAGGTGATGGAGGTGTGCGCGAGGTCTATGAATCGTCGACTCCTGGACAAGGTTCCGGAGCCTCCAGCGAGCTCGGCTATAGTGTACTCGAGACATCCGAAGCAGCGGTCGATCAAGAAATGGCAGATAAATTCAAGGCCGCATTTGCCTTTGACGACAAAGAAACGCTACTTGGATGTAGGTGGCTCGCTTTACTTTGGGGCATGATCCTAAAAGCACACCAAGACTTTTCAGGTTATTTATTCCGACTTTTGCCAATCTCCGGACGTTTATATGTCTCTTCAAATTATTTCTGTTTCAAGTCCACAGGTCCCTTAAGCACGAAGACTAGAGTACGCTTCCAACATTTCATGTATGGAAATTCGCTGATATGATTTATTTGATTTATTTAATAGATGATGTTACCCATTCGTGACATCCTGACCGCGGAAATGACTAAGGCTACGCGATTTGGCCACCATGGCCTTACCGTCATAATTAAGGGCCACGAGGAGCTCTTCTTCGAATTTGGCTTCGAAGATAGACGGCGTGCTTTCGTGTCTATTCTGGAACGCCAAATAGAAGACATCAGGAAGCGGCCAAATCCCAGCGAAACTCCATCACTGAGCCGAGGCAAAAAGGATGCACTTATTTTGGAGGAGTACGAACCACGGAACTCGCTCAGCAGCGACAGCGATCCTGCCCCGTCATCTGAGGCGATGTCTGAATCTTTACCCGCTGTGATGTTTACATCAGCTTCCTCGACGTTTTTGACTTTCAAGCCCAAAGAATCTTTGCACTTTACGTTACTGACCATCGGTTCAAGGGGGGACGTTCAACCTTACATCGCACTTGCAAAAGGACTGATAGCGCATGGGCATCGGGTGAAAATTGCGACCCACGGAGAGTTCCGAGTGTGGATTGAATCGGTCAGTATACGTATTTCTTGACTTACACTATCTGACGGTCGTTGAAGCATGGAATTGAGTTCGGTTATGTCGGTGGTGATCCAGCGGAATTGATGCGCATTTGTGTTGAGAATGGCACATTTACGGTTTCGTTTTGGAGAGAGGCGCTGCTCAAGGTAAGTACGCTGCAATTCTCAGAATGTCTCGGCTCCATTCGAGTTTTAGTTCCGTGGATGGCTCGATGATTTGCTAAAAACGTCTTGGGAAGCCTGCCAAGGGACCGATGTTCTTGTGGAGAGTCCGAGCGCAATGGGAGGGTACCACATTGCTGAAGCCCTTAAGATTCCCTACTTCAGAGCATTTACGATGACTTGGACGAGGACGAGGTGCGTAGTTGGGTTGATTTTGAGTTGGGGCTCGATCTAGAACAAAATCAAGGGCGTACCCGCACGCTTTCGCAGTGCCAGAGCGCAAGGTACGAGTATCTGTGCTCAGAATGTGATATTCTGATAGTTCGTTAGATGGGTGGTAGTTATAATTACATGGTACGAGGGTCAGCGATCCTATTTCAGTCGTCACTGAAGAACTCCAAACTAGACGTACGTCATGTTTGACCAAGTATTTTGGCGCGCAATGGCCGGGCAGATTAACCGCTGGCGCCGCAATGTATTACGCTTGGACAATACGAGCCTGGACCGTATGGAACCACACAAGATTCCCTTTTTGTATAATTTTAGCCCTACGGTTACTCCTCGACCCGTGGATTGGCCCGAATGGATTCGAGTCACTGGTGATTTGCTTGTCCACCCATGCATGCATCCCTCTCTTACGCGGAACTAGGTTATTGGTTCCTCGACGATGCTGACGTTGGGGCAAAGAAATGGACACCTCCCCAGGACCTCCTTTCTTTTATCGACTCTGCTCATCAAGCTGGCAAGAAAGTAGTGTACATAGGTTTCGGCAGCATTGTGGTTCCAGACCCCAAAGCAATGACCCGCTGTGTTGTAGACGCGGTTTTGCAAAGTGGAGTTTATGCTATCCTTTCCAAGGGTTGGTCGGATCGACTGCATACGCAGGCAGCAGAAGCATCCCAACCTGAGGAACCGTTTCCGAAGCAAATATACAGCATCTCGTCAATTCCACATGACTGGTTATTCAAACGCATCGATGCAACTTGCCATCATGGTGGTGCTGGTACAACTGGGGCAAGTTTACGAGGTTTGTCCAACACTCACCACTACTCAGGTAGTTGAAGACTGACACTTGCGCAGCCGGAATCCCGACAATTATCAAACCGTTCTTTGGAGATCAATTCTTCTCGGCTGATCGTGTCGAGGCACTTGGAATTGGCACTGCCGTCCGCAAGCTAACTGTCGACAGTTTGAGTCAAGCCTTGACTTTGGCGACCACCGATCAGAAGCAGATTGAGCGCGCGAGGCTAGTCGGGGAACAGATTCGATCTGTGAGTAGTTTTGAAATAGAATCGAGGCCCTTTGCTTAGGGTTCGCAGGAAAACGGTGTAGCTACTGCAATCGAGGCCATATACCGTGACTTGGATTACGCCCGTTCCCTGATTAGACGACCCTCCAACGGAAGTGCAGACTCGATGGAGGGAGACAGTGTAACGAAGGAGGAGCAGTTTTCTGATGCCTCCACGTCGACTCTGGACCATTCGAGCCCCCGATCCCGCTACGATTCACTTGGGTCACAGGGGGGCAGCGAGGATTGGAGTGTCATCTCCGATCCAGAAGACAGACGATCCTCCTTTTCATCGCGGAGAAGTAACGGTAGGATGGACCGTTCAGCGACGCTGAAACGAAATAATAGTCTTGCTGCTGCAGTAATGTCCGTCCTGCCTGACTCACTCACGTATTCAACCCACCGGCGTTCTAGTTCTAGTTCCTCCGCGCAGCCATGAATGTTTCAGTGTTTACCTAGTTTGTTGCCGCATCTTGTTAGGCCCCACTCCGCATAATTCTGTGCTTATACCTTAGATTTTTGTCTTTCTACAATCATAGACACATAGTTCAAATAGACGTATGATCATAGTGTGCTGCAAATACCCTCTTACTGAATTGTCCAAAGGTCTCCGTAGCGGAAACCTTTTGGTCAGTGTCGGGTTGCATGAATAATGCGAAGGTTTCTCTCGATACTTTCTCCTGCCCCCTTCCAATATGAACACAGTGGGGGGTCGCCATGAGTCTTCTGTCCGTCACAAGTTCAAGACACTCGCCAGTCTGAAACGCTAGGCAATCTGCGGGTATAGATACCTTGATCAGCTCGCCGCCTTTCGTCCGGATATAAAGGCCAGACGTGGGTGAAGGGGAAGAAACCGGTCCGGGTTCTTTATCACCCTCCTCGTGCAGGAACATGGCCTATGAAAGTACTTGGCACATCATGTTGTAGTCAATGCAACAAATATAGCTTACAGAGCAGAGCCCAGTCAAAAGGGAGTTATCAAGGTGAAACCCACACCAACTGTCGATAGGTTCGTCCTCAATAGGTACTCTGGTTTCTTGCTTCGGGGGAAAATAGTGAAGTAACCTAGCCTTTGTAGTTTGAGAGGTTCCGATGAGGTCCGGTAACGACACCGACATGTCTGTCAGATGCTTCGAGACTTTCATGCGTAAAGGGCGTTAGCTGTGCGCAACGCTCAGTTGCCGAGAGAGACCGAACCGAAAGGTTGGCAAGCCGCTGCCAATTCACAACCGACTTTAAAGACAAACCTGGTCAAAAGCTCAATACGTTGTCGACTCTCAAAAAGTCGTGGACTACCTCCCGAGGTTCTTAAACGCTTCCTCAAAGCCTTCGACGCCTTTTTCCTCGGAATTCGGCCCTGTAACATGTCAATAAACTGTATGCGGCGGCTGCATTCGTTCACGCACATATGTTGCTGCGATAATATTCTCGGTACTGTTCTCTGAGCTCGGGAGAGACATTAGGGATGTCGATGATGGGGTTCGCATAGTACGATCCCTTCAGTGTATCTTGATCAAAGGCTTAATTCAACCGTCGAGCACGGTCCAGAATCGAGTTACCTGGCTTTCCGTTCATGATTTCCTACAACCAAATAGAGGCTGCGATATGATGGCGACCGTGTGTCCACTAACATCAAAGACATCGTACCTTTCCATGTGACCATCCGAAGCTTCAAGTTTTGCGATGATCAGCCCTCAGCGACCGCTTTTGCGCTGCCATGACATACCTATATGAGCTTCCGGGATCGGTATAACATTCTTTGGTCTCCTCTGGCAGGTGGGCAAACTTGTATGCATACTTGAGCAGGGACTCTCGGTACGACCGATAGGCGACCGGTAAATCCTTGACGATGATGATGCCCAGAGCCTGTGGATGAGACCCGAAAGCCTGTTCTAGACAAATCGAGGGTGGTATTGTAGAAGTGCCATCAATGTAGATCCGAGTCTCCTACCGATAGAGTTTTCGAGGGACAAAGGCGATGATACAAGAGTGGGGTACGATATAGATATCACTTTCGGCGCACCCATCGCGGTTGATGTCTGTAGGTTGTGGTTAAGTGGGAGCATGGTTCGAACGGGTCTCCTTGTCATTACCATCGAGGTGTTTACTGGCAGAGTATTGCCAGTGATCAACTGGAATGTGTTCGTGCGTGACGAAGCCTGAGCGGGACTACATATGACAAACTTGAACAAGCTAACATTGTTACACTACGGTAATCAACTTGAAAATGGTACCGCAACGATCCACTGGCAAGCGTTATCCACAGTCGGAACGACCAAGTGTCGCAAGTATTGACAATCGAATAAATTATATCGTTAAACTACGAGTCTTCCCCGAATCCGAGCTTTCAATCACGTTGGTCTGGATCAACGCATGTCTGAGCGCCGTCCCAGTATCATCGATCGAGTGCAAGAAACGCAAAATGTCGCGACAGAGCTGCCAGTCTTGTGCATCGATCGCACTCTGCAAGAGTCGAATAGCGTCCTTGTTATTCTCCTCTCGTTGCTCGAGATTGTGCAACACAAGCAAATAAGATCCCGCCGTCTTGAGTCGACCAGAATCGAGGCATATCTGAGCAAAGGTGTCGTTTGATAAGAGTACATGGAGCAATAAGCGAGACACACCTCGAACAAGCTTTTTGGGTTGCCAACAATGTCAAAGAGTCGCCTCCATCTCGTGACTTCTGTTTTCCGAGCGCAGCCGACCACAACGTCTAATGCAACATCAAAGTGGTCAAGGAATTCTATCACAGCGGGCAATGTTTTGGATGCTGCGTTCGATGTACCACTCTCATCAGCCTCAGCCGTTGCCTCCGATTCTACTACGGTATGGAGAAGGATCTCGAGACCGTGAGCGAAGAACACGAGGTGCTGATAGTTGGTGGCGAGTTGAACAGCCTCTCGTATTTGCCCAGATTCCAAGTAGTGCCGCAAGACATGATGGAGGAACAGGTGAGACTGCAAAGATCGTGTCTTGAGTCATCGAGAACCAGACGAAGATAACGATAACCACGAACGCTAGTGGCATGTCTGAACATTACAAATGGCAGGTTTATCCGAGTGGCCGACTCATGCTCGGCACCGATAATGATTCCTTTGTCCATGAGTACAGCTACGAGATCCGTAAACATTGATGGACAAAACCAGACGAAGGAACTTACACAACGGGTAAAAATCTAGCGGGATGTTGACACTCTCCTTCACGCTCTGAGGTGCTTCGTCGGGAGATGAAGGCGATTCAATAGCGAGGGCGTTGAGCCAGACTCGTATGCCATGCCCGTCATATCCCCAAAGGGAGTTCTCCAATGTCCCAATGCCACGGAGGTGTATCCAACAAAACTCGATGCGGTCCGCGAAGATCTGCATGTCATATTTGACTTCCTGATTGCCGGACTGTTGTTCAAACAAGGCAATATAAGCAAATAGGGTTCGTTCGAGTAACGTGGCAACCTACCTTCCTTGGTCGAAGCAACACCAACTGCCCACCAACCATCATAAGGACAGTGGCTACCGCGAGATCGTCAACGGGATCACCAAGTTCTACGCAGTATCAACAGGATGCTCCCCTATGAACTGGAACAACTCACGTTTCTGAGCATTAGGGATCATCCAGCTCAACACTCTAACTGCAGAAGGGACAGCGATGATTCCACTGAAAGTGATGCTTCCACACAAGTGTAACTTGATCGAGTCCGTGGTCGGAATGATCAAGTAATGGCTCAGCATATTGTCCGCAGTGTAGACCAACAGTGAATTGTCCACCAGAGATAGAATAATGACGGGGGACGAGATTATTTCCCGATAGAGGACATTCTGATTGCTTAGTTCAGAGTCCCGGGAATATAAACGTATCTGTCCGAGACGTCAACAATCCCTGTAACATAACTAAGACATACCCTGCACAGACCTGGTACGACTTTGACACCTCGACTGCGGCTATGAGGACATGATGGAACCACAACAGACCTCCTTTCACCGCGAACGCCTGCTCCTGAGCTACGCTAGAGAAGAGTTTCCATCGACCAGACGTTGAGCTGTAGTGGATCAATCCGCGACGACCAGCAACGGCTACCAATCGTCCATCATTACTCAATGCAGAGTATCTGATTGGCCAATTTGACGCTAGATATGGTTGGGGAATCTGAAAATAATGCATGACGATGTAAGATGACAGACAAAGGAAATGAACAAGTTATCTTGCCTTTATATGCTGCCAGACGTCAGACTCTGGATTTATGACACTCATATCTGGTTGATCTGCTCCACGGTATACAAGCGCACGGTCGTCCATTTGGAGGAAGGCATAACAAGTATTGTCCTGATAACATTCAATGACCTACCCCATAAGAGAGAGTAATCACGAACTGGGGAATGTTGGCATGTTGTCGCGCTCTTCGCAAAGGGTAGGACGAACATTTGACCATCCCGTTCTGTGAAATCCGTGTTTTAACATCGACACACATAGAAGATGGTGACCCACTGTTTGGACTTGATTGAACAAGTACCACCAGCTCAAAATTTCCAGGTGCCCAAAACTATCCCCATCGTCTTCAGCTCCAAATAAAAAAAACTCTCGTGAAGGCGGCGATGGCTCACCAGATCCTTGACTCCATACATGAATGCATCCTGGAATCTCGCACTGTCAACGACGTCATCAACTCCAAACCCAGAGGCAAGGCACCGGCCCCCAACACTAAAGATTGCCCATCCGTGCTCCCAACCTACTGCCAGGACATAGCCGTCTGAACTCCATTCCATTGTGGATACTTGTCCACGCGGGCGATCGTAGGGGTTTGCTACATCTATGATTTGGGGTGTCGGCGCAGGACCTTCAGGTGATGGAAAGGCGGTGAACTCGATGGATCCGCTGAAAGGGTTGGGATAGTAAGTTGCACAGACAGTGTCACGATATCAACACACCTGTATGTCCCGACAGCGACCAAAGAGAACCTTGCATTGACGGCAACCTCTACGGCTCGGCGTGGTTCGTTATACGCAGGGCCACCGCTACTGGACCCGTCACTGTCGATATGTCGAGACTTCTGCACCCACCGAGGAACCTCGAAGTTATGGATGCAAGTTCCTTGCCAACGATGTCCATTTTGTAAAGAACCCGAGCCATCCGAAGGAAAATCCTTGTCTTCCTTCCCCTCGATCCCGTCAGCTCGGGGGTCCTTTGAATAAAGGATACCTTCAGCATATGGAGGCTATGACAACAAATTTTCATGCTCACACTATCGCTACCTTCGTCCTCGTTATCTGGATCAACAATAGTCTTTTCAGTTTGTAAGTTTTCCTGAAGTCGCACGAAGTAGGCTCTTCCATCCGAAGTTATCCACGTCTCCACTCCGGAAGTTGAATGTAAGATCTTCGCGACAGCGACTACGAACATGAATCAATGTTACACGCGCCACAATATAGTGTGAGCATACAGTATAGCACGTACCATCGCTGTTCACCAACCATGGCAACTCGTGGTCATTCAGGACCCATGTATCGTAACCAACAAGCGACCTTCGAGAATGGTCGTTCTCAATATCCGCATCGTCATATAAAGGCCACGGAATACGCTGGATAGCTGGCGGAGAGCTGGTTGAGAATGTTAGGTGGTGCTTGCGTGGCGAAACGCTGTTGATGGAAAAAGGGTGTCTAGATGAAGTTCGACCTGCAGCAAGGAATGGTTACCTGAGAACCTGTCCCTCCGCGCGTATGACGCCTTCGAACGAGAGACTGAGTGATTGAAGCGGGAGTCCTTCCCCTGGGCCGGCAAGGAAGTTGCGCTGGACACCTGGTGGGATGTCTGGCGGCTGATACGCTGTAAGGTCGGGTATGTAGTCGACCATTACCAACACGAGATATGAGAACGTCGTCTGAAACATGTCATGTAGGAGAGCAAGGAATCGTAATGAACGGAACCTACTTGGATGATGATCCTGCTCCCGTCCGGGGACCATGTCACGGCGAGGTTGTCGCCATGCTCTATGAGAGATGTTTCGGACCTCGCCAGATATGCCAGGGGCGTGGAGGGCTGGCGGAGAGATTCAGAAAGCATGCACTCGGGAGTAGATATTGAACGCACGCGGACACGCCATACTGTGACTGCATGCTGAGTGAGGGCACAGAAGAGAAACTTGCGCGGACTTGGCTCCAAGGAGAGCATGTCCCCGAGGGGTACATCTGGCAGGGCAGGGACACTTGATAGCTGCCTCGCTGCGGACGTCGGAAAGTACATCTCACAAGGTTGACTAGGAACGTGAGGATGCTGAGTCGGTGGATACAAGATGGGCGTTTACTTTCAATCAAAGATATCGATATCTCTACGACGACGATGGCCGCCGCTGATGGGAACGAGTCAGCGCAGTACTCACGGTCTGCGAGAATGCTGAGGCCATTGTGGTATTACGCTTGCTAATGATACAAAAAGTATGGGATGTAGAGAGTAAGAGAGCATTGAATACGGACAAGTCAGATATACGGTAGCACAGCAAAAGCGCTTCCAAACGGTTAGTTACCCGCTCCCCAAACCCTGTCGAACCATTTGTTGTTTTGTGAAGTGGGAAGATGGTCAATTTCTGGCTTGTGACCCGTGTGGTTGCCAGGGGAAGATGGCACGGAGGTCTCCGGGTCGAAAAACGACATGTCGGAACGAATGCCGGAGATGTATGAGCTGACCGCCATGGGCTGAAGACGGGCTTGACGTATGAGATCCATGACGAGAGAGACACCCTGGCGAGACTATCATGCACATAAGTAGATCCATGAAGGGTGTAAGGACAAACGTGCCTTTTGAACATGGGCTTTGAAACGTGCCAACCCGTGGTTTTCGATTCTCTTTGTCAGACCCCAGCCGAACTTTGAAGTGATGTAGGCCTCGGTGGTCTGCACTGTTCTCCTGTGGCGGGCACAGGGTCAACACGAGGTCCGAGGGATGGAGACGAAGCGGGGGTACGCACCCGTCCTGGGACTGCTGGAAGAGCTGGGTCTCTTCGATTTGCATGACCTTGACATGGTCTAGGTTTTTGGTGCGACACCTGACTACTTTTCCAAAGGGATCGACCTCGCTCTCCTCGACGACCCACGACTCTGTGCGGGAAATGATGCCCTGAGGGGCCCACCTTGGGATGGTGCCTCGCTTGAGGATGAGCCTAGTTGTGAGGAGGGAGCCGGAGTCTGTCTGTCTGCGGTCGACGACGTCGCAGGAGATGACGTGGGAGGCATATGGGTTGGGGTAGCGGAGAAAGAATGCGAGAGAGACGATTGACCAGGGATCGCTGTGAGAGAGTGAGAGGGACGGCGTAGACGAGAGAAAGAAGAAGGCTTACTCGTACACGAACGATTGCGAAAAGAACTTCATGGCGGACGACGACCCCTGCAAAGAGGAGTGACATTTGCACTCTCATCTCTCTATATTATCAGGGTCACGTGGTACATATTCACACGTCACGTGTATGTCTCGTCGCAGACACAGCCATCCCCGCAAACGAGCACCCGCAGGCCGTCGTGTGCGGGTCGTACCCAGTGCACCTCCCCCTCCAGCCCCTCCCTCATCATCTCCATCCCCTCCCTCTCCGCGCCACTCAGCTTCCCCTCCCACCCCTCCCTCTTCTCCACACTCTCTCCGATCCTCACGTATTCCTCTTGCGCCACCTCATGGTTGAACCCAGTCATATAGCTCCTTCTTGCCCCTATCTTCCGTACTACCCCTGCCGTCTCTCGCACCCCCATGTGTGACGTGTGGTTGTGGAGCCGCAGGCAGTCTATCACAAGGACCGACTTCTGCCCACCCGCGAGAATAACCGGCCATGCATCATCTGGTATCAGCGACACATCAGACATGTACAAGATCGCATCCTGTACAAGGAACCCAAAACAAAAGTACGGTTGAATTTTCCCATCGTCTGCTGCCCACGGGGTTGGCGGCAGACCAACTGATACCGGTGTCGTCAGCTGCGTATCGAAAGGCGCCGGTGTCAACGCAGGCGGCGAACCGGCCGTGAACAGACGTCCATGGTGTACTAACAAATCGATCAACATCCCCCGAGTAGTAGCCCACAGTTCGCTTCTCACCTGAAATTGGTGTAATCCGTATGCCAGTATCTTTGATCTCGAATGGAATTTTATCCTCTATGATATGCCACTTGAAGTTGGGAACCTAACCCATCGTAAAGGTCAGTCCATCGGCGCATCACAGACTCAGATTCTGGCAAACGCACAGCACCCCCTCCTGACGCTAGTTCTTTCACCACGAGGTACGGAAACGTCGTCTGGACTTCTCTAAATGTGCTTTCGGAAACATAGACATCGATATATTCCTGTATTGCGCTTCCCAGGGTCCATCCTATTAGGTCACCGGCCCGTCTTGTAAGGTAAACGGTGCGAAACACTGCCTAGGCCGGGGAAACGACAATCACCTCGCAAATCATCCAGTCCGTTCATCGCTGAATGACGACTATCAGCATCACTTTACCATTTCATCGTTTGAACCAACCAGACCCACCATCGGCGTGCGCATGAGTAATGAGTACAGCGTCAATCTCTCGTAATCCATATTTCGGGAACCATTCTAGAGCGGCGGCCTGGAAGTTCTTGCCCGCATCTATTACCAGCGTCCTATTTCAAACACAGCGACCGTCGTTCACCTGACAAACGGGCAGCAAAGAAACACCCACGTCTTTTTCCCATCTTTGCCCGTGGTTACCCGAACCACGGCTGATGTATTCCGTCTGATGTTCTTCTTCCCCTCCGGAGTGAGCGTCGAGAGGCAAGTTCTACAAGGTTCTCTACTTGATGGTGCAGTCAAGCAGTCCAAGGATGGTATCGAGGACGATGGGCCCGTCCCGAGGAAAATGAGTTCGATTTCTGGCTTGGTACTGTTCTCGGTCGATGGAGAGGTTGACTCTTCATCCGGGCTGGTGACAATTCCGTTTGTACGGGGGGTGTAGACATCTACAGAAGCAGGAATCATGTCTAGCGTTGACTTTGAGTCCTTGGTGGAATTGAAGGTCAATTGGAGTCTAAGGTCGCTGGTTTTCTTATTCCATGACGGACTACCTGACTACTGTTTGCTTATTGACAGACCAGCCACTGTTTCAGGTTCACGGGGTTCTAGTTGACCTTGACATACGTGAGAGGTGGCCAGAGAAGAAACGGGCCGCGGCGATGTTGGCCCTGTTAGATTGGTCGCTACAAATCTAACAACTGAGCATCGCAAGGCAAAAGTGGCTCAGTGTTACGAACCTTGGCTAGGGAATCGCGCGGGTGCGGGTGGTGACCGGTGACCGATGACCGGTGACACTGCGACGGTGTTTGAAGTGCCTCGGGCGCGTCCGTGGAATGCCAGGATGAACATGGCGGATGGCCCAGGTGTCGGTAACGTGTATAAACTGCAGACCATCCTACATGGTTGCCTAATTAGGGAAATAATTAGCAAATAAGTTCAGTCTTTTAATTTATTTATGAGAGTCTAGAATTGGCTGAAGCTCGTCAGTGACAGCAGTGAACTGAAACAACCGACCAAACCTCGTCGTCTTCCTGGTATCCTCCTGGGAACCCCGTGCCAACGGAGCTGCGAGCCAGCGTGGTGTGCTATTTACAAGCCATTCGTTGCTGGGACCCCATCCGCCCCTCGCACGCTTCCCCATCGCTCTCATCTGCTCCGTTATCGACCAAACGTCGCGTTGCTTGAACATCGATCCCCGTCGCGGTGCGACTGTCCAATCGTTCGTTTCGCTGTTGCACATCAAAATGTTCATTATCGGTATCGCTACTAGTACTTATTGACCTGATGCTTAATGTCTGATGCTTGAGCCGCTTGAATTGCTTGAAACCCCTCAAAAGGCTTTACAATACATGGTCGGGGCTTACAAACTTGGAGCTTGTCCGAAAGCGGTGCGGGGCAAATAAGTGTGTCAAGCGTGGATGCACACTCGCTGATGCCGGCTCGCGTACGGTACAGAGTGGGTATAGCTTGCCCACCCCGTACTCTCGATACCCGTTTACCAACCGCGGTGCAGTGTTTGAAGAGCCACGGGCGGACAACCGCTGCCACATGCCATCGCGAGCCCATGGAAAAGCCACAAGGCGTTCGGACATAGATGTTCGCATACGATGTTACCAAGGCTGATTCTGAGCGTTATCGCCGCTGCTGGATACGGCCATCTACCTCAAGGTTCTGCCTGTTCATCGACGAGGATGGTTCCACAGCAGTCCAAATTTTTTGACATGTTTCTCCAGCTTTCTTCGTTCAACTGCTAATGCACCTACATGATGAGTGCAACCAGCCCGCGTGAAGACCTCAGATGGAAACGGCACCTAGCATCCATCACAGCAAGTGCTGAATGTAAACACACTGACACTCCCATCGATGCTTCATCTTCGCCTGCTTCCGTAACCACTTCTTTCCTCCCACCTACGACCACCAGCACCTCCGTTCCAGTGAATATTACCATAGTCGACCAACCACCAGTCTCGATCCCTGAGCCAGCCACATCAGACGAGTTGATTAGTAGGAACTTCTTGACAGTCAATGATCCTATATTTTCATGATGGTTGAGATGACACTTTTGTGGCAATTATCAGATATGTGATTTTGAAAGACAACAGCCAATTAGGCTCTGTTCGAGGCAATCCTCTAGAAACCGCGGAGTTATGGTCAGTACCAGAAGCAAAACAGTTCAACGTGTCTATGCATCTACTATTTACCGCAGTATCGGTATGGCTGAGGACGTGTGGGCGGCCGCAGTTGATTGGCTTTATGGAGGCCTCGCCCATAGGCCGATTACGGGCGATAACGGGCGGCGAGGATTTTTCGCTAGATACACTCGGCGACACCAGTGAGCTTGCCGATCTCTTCTCTTGACCGAGTTGCTCATTCGTGCGAATTACCATCTTCTTGACGTTGTCGGACATGAATCGACGATCAGAGCGTACCGTCTTGCAGGAAAAATGTGAGGAGCTAGCTAAGAGAGTTGCACATCTATCCGTAGTACTGTCCAGGATTCGGAAATGTAAGCCATTGGGGCTACTCTTAACGAGTGCATGATAGTAAGGTTATGTACTAGTTCCAACAGTACTGGGGTGTGCTGGGATCCGAGGGCGGATATATCTGCAAACGTTATTCAGCTTATAGCTTGACGACTCGACCGTAGGATGGAGAGCTATGATCGGAGGCCGCTCGACTTTTCAAAGTCACTATTCCTTTTTCGCGCACAAATTTATCAATCCGAGGCAGTCTCAAATGCCCGGCTAACGGCCCTCAATTTCTTGATGAATCAGATGAAGGAAACAACAAAGTGGCGCTTCCAACGCATTTTTTCCCCTAGCCGATCTCGCAGGTTCTGTGGTCGAACGTCTGACCCGACCGAGTTGAACACCGTATCCTCGGATCAGAAAACATACTGGTAATACAAACCCAGTGACATGCTCAAACAACATAGAACGTAATCATGCCTCATTTCGTGAATACTACAATGCGTGTCGCATTAGATTTTGACCAAAAGATATAGACCCAGATACATACTCGAGACTACATCTTCATCCTGTACTTGATGAGTCAAACTAACCTTCTGCGCATGCGGTGCAAATTTCGATGATCGCCCCTGGACACAAAGAATACAGATGAGTCAGTTGAAGGGGAAGAACATCGAGATTATCCACACCCTGGGAATCACAAACTTGTTAAATGGTGTCAATGTCACGGAGGAAAAAATTCACCAAACGAGTCCGTATCGGAAATTAGTGGCGAGTGATTTATGGATTCCCAGACAAACATCCTGCGGAATGTCACATAAGAACGGGGAATTTTGCATCTCTCCACGCGCATGGGAAAATCAGCGTAATGGTGCGCACCTCAATCGTAGCGCCTTTCCGCAAGCACACAGGGTCTGACAAGTCAGGACGTTCCCCACGTTTCTTCGTGTAAACTTTGACGAGACCTAGACCTTCCCATATGCGCTCAATTAGGTAGTCAAGACTGGGCGTCAATGCAATCAAAAAAACCAGTGCAGAACTGGAACGGACTACGCACTTCAAGTCCATCTCGCAACTAATGAGAACTGTGTTCTCCGTCCGAGCAAGTTTGTCGACCTGCCTTGGAACGTAAACGTGATCCCCTCTTGCGAAAAAATGTCAGCCTACAAGTTCCAAGCTGATCGCGTCTATCTTATTGTACACATCTGGGAGCAAATACGTGAACAGAAATGACCTAGAATTTTCCCATGCAAGACTCACAGAGACATGGAATATATTTGCGCGTGCCTGAATCGACAGTTCAGGCTGCTGTCCAGTTTGGCTGTCTAATGGACCTACCGATCAACACGTCTATGAATTCGTCTGTCGTGATCTGGAAGATTAGCAATTCAAATGTCGGCATCAAGGGTGAGCCAGATATCTGGGTCTCACGTCCTCTCGAATCATGACATCACAGTTGTGTAGCTTGTCTGGAGGCGATAAGCAATAGTTCTATTTCGCAGTGTGAGATGGGCATACAACTTGCAAGGATTGTCCGTATGGTCCTCTCGTCGGTTTTGGTCAGCTTCACGGTTGTATTGAGCTTGACAAGAAACTAAGAGTGCGTGATCATCGACACGACTGATACGATACCGTTATCTGTCAAACAAGGGTTGGTTTCAGTTGTTGTGGACTAAAAGAGAATACGACTATTTACTCCACCAGTAGTCTTGCGTTTGAACACAACATCGGGTTTCCGCTTATTCAGTCGGATACCTACGGCGTCGAGTTCAATTTCCAATAGACGTTTCTGTTCTTCGGACTTGGTAGCATCAAGCATGATAAGTATAAGATCGGCGGTCTTCGCAGCTAGCTCGATATAGCTCGATATGAGGTGTGCTTCAGGTTGCTGAGAACCATTACTCACTTGCAACTACTTGTCGACCTCGGCCCCGACCTTTGGTGCCAACGATGAAGTAAAAGGAGAATATGGGCGTGTTTCTCTTACCTTGACTGGCACCTTCCACGATTCCAGGCAGATCCAGAAGTTGAATACGGGCACCCTGATACTCAATCACACCAGGAATGGCAGTGAGGGTGGTGAACTCATAGGCTGCGCTTTCCGAAGCTGTGTGTGTGCATTTGCTAAGGAGCGTGGACTATATTAAACTCATCTCAGGCCAACAGATCCAAAACCAAAGCTGGAGCACGAGCCTTTCCGACGGACGGGAAGCCAATGAGTGCGACGCGAGCATCTCCAGACTTCTGTACATCGAAGCCAACGCCTGCGGGGCCCGACCTCGATGTCGGTTCAAGGAGCTGGGCACGATAGCGTGCAAGCTTTGCCTTGAGCAGACCAAGGTGATATTCTGTCGCCTACTTGAAAGATTTGTCAGATATCTAAGGGAGTGCTGCTTTAGATGGGGACCTTGTTCTTTTGAGCTGTTGAAGGCAAATCATGAGTAGTGAATTGGCAGCAGAACAGGGGACATACTCCTCGCCATCTCCTCTTGTTGGTTCAGTCACCGTCAGATATTCCTACGTCGGTGGTCGCCTGGGGAACTCACCCTCGATCTCCTTGATCTGCGTGGGTTAAGCTATGCGATCAGGGTTGCAAAATGAGTGGAACACTGACTTTTTCTACGATACCCATGATGACTGCGATACGGTCCTAGTTGCTAGTACTAGTAGATATTAATGATGATGTCCTGGATCATCCGGTGGGGTTCGTGTTGACTCACGTGATCCAGATTTTACTAGCAGCAAGTATAGTAAGCAGTAGTAGAGATTTGTTGATTGGACCAAGACTTGTAAGATGACCAGCATCCGGCGAGGAATGTCACATCAGCCGTCGCTGTTCTCGCTCGAGGAGCAAGACTCCAACGACGGCGACGAGCCCGACTGGGACCCTCCCTCAATCCCAAGACCCCACTCCTCCACATCTTCGATGCTCTCCTCTTCCATAAACACCTCCTTGCGTAGCAGAGGCAAGGGCCGTCAGTCAAGGAACAACTTCTCTTCCGGCTCAGCGTCCAATACAATATCTTCAAACTACAAGCCTCCACACAATCTCCCAAAGTACTCTGATATATACTCCCAGTTCGTTAAGCGCTACAGGTCCGAACCCGGTCTCGACGACGATCCAAGGAACGATCCAGACTCGAACTACTTTCAGAGAGGGCTGGGTCAACTTATAGATGCAGGCGACAGTGACGATGAAGACCTCAATCGCTCAAGTCTCGGAGACGCATTCGATCGCTTCTCCGCCCTCATGCTCGAGTCTGACCCAATCGAGCCTGCAACGGTGGAAGACCGCCAACGTTTAGAGTGGCAGACCATGCTCGCTTCTGTCCTTGATGGTGATGTGCTCAGATCTGAGAAAACTCGCATTGCTGTCGCACTTGAGTCTTCCAGTGAAGAGCACAACAATATCCATATCAACATCTGGCTCGGATTGCGTGCAAAGTTCGGTGGAAGGAAGGAGACAGAAGAGCGCAGGCGTATCGAGGAGAGGAGGATGCGCACGGTGGATTCCGTCATAGAGGAGATAACATCTTTCAAGCTCAAGGACGGTGAACGCGACCCAACCATAGCCTTGCAGCGAGTCAACTCTCTTCTTTGTAGACTCGAGGCAGCTCAGTCCCTCTACCCAACCCTCAAGGCTTTCTACGCAGACAAGGTTGCTGCATCGGAGCTGCAATTCCAGGCCCGCTGTGACACTCTTAACACGTGGTCTACCATCCTCATGTCCCTACGCCGTCATATCGCCCTTTTACAGAGATGGACGAGGAGCGAGTCACTTGATGTGACGAAACCGATCATCAGCATCGACGTCTACCCTCGCCTGCAAGCCAACGGCTTCTCCAAACAAACACCGGATTGCAGCACATTCATTGAACGCGTCCTCAAAGAAGACTCCATCCAGAAGACTTTTGAAAAGGGATTTTTGACTACCGTACATTCATTCATCGGCGCTGCCCGCGACGCCCAAGTCAATCTTTCTTCCTTGTTTCAGGAGATGAACCTCCCTACCTTCGAAGCTGAACTGGTGCCCCTCATCTCCTTCCCTACTAAACTTGCCCAGGCGTGTCTACGCGTGCGCCTCGACTATGTGCAGAAACTCAAGGACCCCGAAGTCCTCATCATTGATCAGGTCACTGAAGATGTGAAGATTAGTCTCGGGCTAGCTTGCACGCTCAAGAGGCAGTACGAGGCGTTCCTTGCCCCCGACCCCGGGGGGAAGTGGAACTTACCCAGGTGTATAAGTGAAGATTATGATACTACTATCCTCGAGGCCTTGTCAATATTTTTCAGGCTTATCCACTGGAAACTTAAGAGCGGTGTCAAAGGCATTTATTTTAAGGAAACTGACGTCATTGATTCTCAATGGGCGACATTCAACGATGTCAGTATGACTGTCAATGGGGCTTCCGCTGTGGTAGCTGAGCAGGTTTGGTGCGTGTTGTAACCTCCACTGAAAGATTTTAACCGACCAGTATCTCACAGCTCGTTGACCAATCGGCTGATGGTTCGAGTTGCGAACTACTTCGAGACTCAAGTCCGCCTCCCTGTCTCCGCAAATGGACAGGTACATGAAGCATCCAACCCAGTTCTCCAAGGTGATGTCATCGCCAGCACCACCGGTCAAATGACCGACGAACAGAAGGTCAGCTGGTATGGTAAGATACTAGACAACGTCCGGTTGCGATATCGCAAACTTCAACGCTTTGCAAGGTTCATATATCTACCAATCCTCAAGATTATTCTAACTTTGCGGCTACAGAGCACTTACGCAAAGAATAAGTAACTCTGCGGAATACAACCTTGAAAATGTCCCTCTCGAACAGTTCATAGCCGCCCTGGTCGCAACAGATCACATTCTTGTCTACACCCAGACCTACGAAGAAGACGGTACTTATATAATAGCCTCAAGCGCGCTCCGAGATCGCCCCGAGGCTATCCGTCGCATTCTTCTTGAATCTTTCCATGTCAACGAGATTGTCAACGACGAGGGCCTACCTCTTCCCGTTGTTGACAATGTCGCAGAGTATGCGGACAGCGACGAAGATGAGGAGGCCGAGTACCTTTTGCTGTTGTCTCCTCGCAACCTATTCATTTGGAATGGACTGGTTCTCATGTTAGAGTTACCGAGAGTAGAACTCGACATGAAGGATAACCGGGTGAGGCTGGTTGCGGACGGGACAATGCGCCGGCTCGCGTTGGCGAAACAGCAATTCGGCGACATCTTTATTCCCGCTGATGAAGACGAGGAGCCACTTGAAGTCATTCTCACTCCCCCTCCCTGTATAGTCGAGCAGCAAGCACATATACCAGCCGTCAATCGTGAATTGCGCAAGATTTCTCGTGCAACGAACAAGCTCGCTGAATCTATTGTCGATTCGGTCCATCACGTTCGTCACTCTCTACGAAACGCCGTCCGATACCAGGAGTTGCTCGAGAACTGGTACTTGTTTGCATCTGAGCATGGCCAGCATGCGCAGAAACATATGGAACGCTCCACAATGACCAAATTTCACCGTTCGCTCATCCGGCTTGCTATCTCCTGGGTTTCCTTCATTTGCGATGACTGCGATCCTACCGACAGGAAGACCTTTAAGTGGGCCGTTAACGCGCTCGAATTCACGCTACACCGCACAAGGCGGAGCAATATTCTACAGATGTCAAGCGATCAATTTGAGATGCTTCGACAGAAAGTAGCAAGTTGTATGACACTATTGATCAGCCATTTTGATATCCTAGGTGCCCGGTCGACTCTGGAGGCACGCAAGGAAAAGGAGCGGCAAGAGGAGCTGTTCCGCGAACAGGCATCTATCGCCGCGGATGATGACCCGCTCTTACAGCGCTCGCAGTCTCCCGTCAATGACGACTATCTTATCACCTCCAGTGCCTACGCGTACACCGGTGCCCATGTTCGTGTCTTCTGGGAAAGAACTGCCAAAGCGCTCGAGGCTCTCGAAAAGGAGCGCGAGCAGATGGGCTCAGAGAAACGGTTAATTGGGCGTGTACTCGACGACGAGAAGTTGGAGGATCGATCCCTAGTCTTCCTTGCATCTTCCAGCTCAAATATCTCTATCCGTTGGCAGCAGCGGCGGTTCATTGGTGCTGGGGCATTTGGCTCCGTCTACCTTGCTGTTAACCTCGATTCGGGGTCCCTCATGGCCGTTAAGGAGATTAAGTTCCAGGAGCTATCTGGGCTACCCAATCTACACTCTCAAATCAGAGACGAGCTCAGCATCATGGAGATGTTGCACCATCCAAATGTCGTCGAGTACTACGGCATTGAGGTGCATCGGGACAAGGTGTACATCTTCGAAGAGTATTGTCAAGGAGGGAGTCTGGCGACATTGTTGGAGCACGGGCGGATCGAGGATGAGAGTATCATCCAGCTGTATACCATGCAAATGCTGGAGGGCCTTGCATACCTCCACTCGAAAGGTATCGTGCATCGTGATATCAAGCCCGATAGTGTGTCATTCTACCATGATAGCGGATTCCGAAGGCTCACCTATTTTTCAGACATCCTCCTCGATCACAGAGGAGTCATCAAATATGTTGACTTCGGAGCATCGAAAATCCTCGCTAAGAATCGCACGTTGCAACGATCACGCCGTGGTTCAGACATGGCCAACGTGGCAAAAGCTGGTGGCCTCGGCGGTGGCCTCGGGATGAACAACAGTCTGACGGGTACGCCGATGTACATGTCTCCCGAGGTTATCAAAAACGACAGAGGGGGTCGTCACGGAGCGATGGATGTGTGGTCCTTGGGCTGTGTTGTGCTCGAGTTTGCTACGGGTAAGAAGCCCTGGAGTAATCTCGACAATGAATGGTATGCTCTATCTCATTGACATCTGTTAACCACGTACTTCTCATGACACATCTCAAGGGCAATCATGTTTCACATCGGGGTCGCTACCCAACACCCACCTCTTCCAGAACCAGGTCAACTCAGCGACCTCGGAATCAATTTCATCAAACAATGTCTGACCATTGATCCCGCTCTGCGCCCCACAGCGGTTGAGCTTTTGGATCATCCCTGGATGCTCCAGTTTGGCGAGACCCTTTTGGGCTTTGGCGACGGGGAACTCACCCCCACCCCACCTCTCGAAATACCTCGTGATGAAAAGTGCGAAATAGTCCCGACTGCGAAGCTGGCTGCTACCGCCCAGGAGAGGGTGGTTGAAGCCATTCAGATACCCTCACCCGTGTCATCCTCCACTGGAGAACCAACCCCTGATAGTGATTGAGGGCATTCACCCGATGCGTCTTATGTGTCTTTTCGTGCAGTCTGTTTTGGTTTGGACCTATTCTTTTTCCAAGTTTTCAGCACACACCCTGTAGCTATTACTCAAAACCGTTGCTCGGCACATTTTGTAACATAGTATTCATTGCTTAGTCTGACAAATTTCCGCGAACGGAGTAAGGAAGCAGCCGAGAATGCGACCGATCCTGCGGTCATCTAAGTACAATTACATCACAGAAAGACACAGTGCATCCCAAGTACGCATTGACCAATTACTCAATAACCCAGCGCTTATTGCTGGTACATTCACTGCTCCCACTCATTGAACTGTCAACACTACCCCGGAATGGTTGTCAGTGAGGGCTTCTGCACCGGTGGACCCGCCGCCAACTAGTAGTAGGCCACCGCGAAACCAATTTTATTACTAAAGTACATGAGCCCATTGCGCCGCGCTGTGAGTCCGTGACGGCCCTCTGACAGGCAATGTCATACACACATAAGACACAGCCAGACAATCCCAAACATGGTGACATGAACGTAATAATGATACTAACAAGGTGAAGTGACGATGTCTGAGGCGCAGGCCATCAAATTTGATACCAATGGTGATTTTTTGCGATGAACCAGAGCACCGTTTCTTCGTCGTCGAGCGTCTTGAGCCATCCAGGCAACCTCTGAATGGTTTCCGCACTTGCCGCAGTTTGGCACTCCAGAACACTATCCTCCTGTAGCGATGAGAGAAGGTCGATAATTTCCTGTCTGTCGTACACCGTTCGCAGACGCCATCGCAGCTCAGCCTGAACCGTGGATTAAATGGAAAGAATGGTCTGTGCCAGTAGAGCTCACCTGGCTAATACCCGGGTGCAGGAAAACGACGCCGACTACAGCTTGCTGTGCTGCTCCCCATGTGCCGTCGAGTCTGTATCCGCGAACATCAAGCCATCGCCGAGGAGTGGTGAGAGTCAGGGGCCCCTCCGACACTACTACACTCCGCGAGCCACAGTAGTCCGCAGCCACTAATATCGGATTATTAATGTATGTCCAAAGCAATATAGGAGGTGATGTTAATGTCATCCGATGAACAAGCCAAAGGATGTGTCGCCCAAGTCCACCCTCCAAGTCCTACAACACTCAGTCGATATAACTCAGATAAAGTCAAGAACATACCAAACATTCTGCTTTGTTGAGTCCGGTCTCCCTCAAGCTACGTGCACGGTCGAGGATCCGACGAGCAAGATCACGATCTGCTGGGCTGAGACCGGATGTAAATATTGTAAAGGCTGTGTTGATACATGCGGAACAGTTGATGAGCCCAATATCTGTTTTGAGGGTACACGCAGCTTCTTTTCCATCAAGCGTTGTCCCGTGCATCTCTTGTCCTAATGTGTAGGAATCGGGTTCAACGACGGGACTCTCGCGACATTGATCTTGATTCCCGCTTGGACCCACAACGGATGTACGAGAAAACCTTAATCGTATGCTAGTCTCGATATCCTCGTCATCTGTTCAGTCAGTCAGCGGACTTCCCAATGCTGAATAAAACTACTTTACCTGCCCTCTTACTATTCCAGTCAGTCTTCTGCCGGGCAGCTCGTGACTGTGATAAATCCACAGTAAAATCAACCTAAAAGCTTACATTAAAATATTCAAGGTAAAGTGATAGACTTTTACTTACCTGGTCTTCGGAAACAAGTTGCAATAACGTAGCAACGTCACCTTCCGAGGCAATTATGGGCCACTCCATTTCATCCACCACCCTTTCGACAGCTATGTCTTCCAGCGAAATCGCATCCTGGAACAAGTCTCGAGGAAACGGCCCACCGAGGCCATTGAGATTGCTACATAATCATTTATCAAGGTCTCCGAGCAGGCGCATGTATTACCACCTACGTGTCTGAGACCTTGAGCGTCCTACCTGGCTTTGGTTTCTTCGGATCTCGTACAAGTTTGGACAGCACTCCTTGGTGGAGGAGATTGGACCTTGCAACAGAGACACACTGGTCTCCAGCACTATGAAGCAAACGAGCGGCGCTATCGGGATCGTAGAGCTCGCTAGGTGCGCCAAAGACCATCTTTAAATACGTAAATATTTGCGTGAGCTTGATAAGAATGGAGATACATGCCTTCAACGCTGCCTCCGCGAGTTGCACCTTCTCGTTCTTTGTACCCTCGTGCATGCTATCGGGCTCCTTCGTAAAGGCTTGGCTCCGAAACTGTTTTTCCCTGCCTTCCTCGACCGTCGTGCCCCACATGAAATCCCATGCCGATGCAGGCACAACATCCTCTTCAACCTCGTAGAATTTACAGAGTTCTTTGACAGAATTAGCCAGATTGCTTGGTGCTTCGCGTTCCACGAATCCCACTCGCCTGGTTGCCATTGAGTTTTACTAATGGGAAAAATCTCGGCACTCACAAGGCATTCTTATCCACATGTTTCCGAAGGAATTCGACATGGTTTATTAGGTTGAAGTTCGAAGGACTGCTGGGATCTTCGTCGGGAAGATGGGGCGTTCCTCTGTATTGCAACCAGAGTGTATACCATTGATCTTCCAGACGTTTCATGTACGCATCTCCAGCAGCATTATCTCTGAGATGCGTGATACGCTGCCTGACCGAGTTCCTGGGTACTGCTGGGAATACTTGATCGAATGCCGACAAGTCGAGTCTGGAGGCTCGGCATCGCGCTCGAATAATGGCAGAGGCGTCACGCGCTAGCTCATCGAACTCTCGTGTCCAATGAAATCTCGGCCGTCTCGATGCTGATTCAAATTATATGTCAGCCCATGTCATCCCATAAACATAACGCGAAGGGACCGCTATGAATTCCTGTACCTTCACTTTCTTCCTTTGCCTCTTCCCTCTTTTTCACGCTTGCGGTGTGTGTGATTGGCGGGCCCTGCTGAGCAATCAAGAAGTCGATTGACTTCTCTGGAGGATTGGGTACTACAGGAGGTGGTCCAGCGGCAGGGTTGTACACTGAGATATTCGACTTTGCCCAAGGTTGTGATGTGATTTTCTTCGAGACCAGCTGTGTCTCTTTGATGGCCTCCCGGATCTCGTTCTCCCAATGCGGCTGGTCCTTTGTGATCGTCGATTGCATGAAACGACTCCGCACTGCGCGGATGCGAACAGCCAATGTGCCTTTCACAGACTCTGGATGAATCCTGCGCAGAAGGTCATCCCAATCCCGCTCTCGTTGGGCGCGCGCTTCCTCTGCCTTTTTACGCAAAACCGACTTCGCCTCGATGCTCTGCGCTTCTTCCGCCTTCCGGTTCCGCTTGATTCTCTGTCGCGCGCGCTCAAGATCACGTACGATTTTGTCGCCAGAAACGGTGAAATAGTTCGCAACGACATGGCGGGGAATGCTGCTAACGTAGCAAATCTGGTCTAGCTGTGTATCTGCATCTTCTGCATTCAATGGGGTTTTCCCGGTGGACATGTCCATCTGCATGGCCAGGTATTGCTTTTGGTGCCATGTCAGGGCATATTCAGGGTTCCAAGACGACCTTCTGCGTAGACATCGACCAAGGCTGGCGTACATCTTGGCAGGCATTGACGGACTAGCAGAGGGACACGCAGCAGCCTGAGTGTAGGCTGGATCTCTGCTGACCTTATGAAGTTCGTCCCAATACGCCTTCCCTTCCATCGGTGTGCGGCTGGGATGTTCCTTCCAATACGACGGCGAGGATTCGGAGAGAGCCCAAAGGTAGATTGGTCCAGAAGTATGGAAACTCCAAAACGGAGGTGCTGATATGGGGGTACTTGCACTCCAACCCTCCAATGAAGCATTCTGGAATGCGATGGTATCGCCATTCGGGTTGGGGCACTTGAATGGTGCATCAGGAGCTTCGGTACGCTCCAACGGGGTCACCAAACCTAGTGAGCGTAGCATTTCCAACAGCTCTAATATCCGAGATCTATTCCTAGATTTTCCAGTCCCAAGCGACATGCGCAGGTTCGGGGATAAATTCTTCACCAGCGTCTGCTTTCCCTGGGACGAAAAAAGTAGATCAAGCTCTTCATCGTGGGCGACCACGGCAACGAGTGAGCAATATAGAGCCAGTGTTACATCCTGGTGGAAGTAGGAAATATCGATGATTCTGTGTTCTCGCGAGATGACAAGTAGGGAAGGTGAGGACTGTTGAAAAAGCTCGAGGGTATGAAGATGCAGCTGTCGCATTCGTAACGCTTTTCCGACCACGAAGCCGTACAGTTGAGCCACCGTTGTTCGTTCAGTCAGAAGAACATCACGGATCGTTTTACTATCATAAGAAAATAGTTGTTTCAAACGCTCGTTCTCGTTCTCGTCCTGGTCTTCAATTTGCAACAAGTTTAGTGGAAGAGATACATGATACGCCGAGGAGATGCTTGGACCATATTCGATAGGCTCTTCTAACACTTTGACGGGCCCTATAGTCGTTGACGGCGCACTTTGGCTAAGTTGGCGAAGAAAAGCGCTGACTTTATCTTGGGGAGTATCTGGAAGATAAACCAAGCAAGCAGGTCTGCTGACACCAGATGGAGCGATGAGAGAAGTCTTGAGCATCTTGACTCGTCCGCGGTTTTCCAAGCTCTTGAGCGTAGATTCCGCAGTGCGTTTATCAAGACGAGTCCCAACAGGTGCGCTAGTCGGCTCCTTGGCCTGCGACATGGTATCGAGGAGTGCTGTATGTGCCTCAAAAATGTCCTTGGAGTGCATGTTTGCGATTCCCCCCATGTTTTCAACGACCTTGAAGAGCTCGTTTTCGCGCCGCAGAGAAGAGATGTTAATGTTTGAGCGCGACTTTCCGCCTCCGTCAGCTCGGCTTCGCTTCGATGGCCGTGAGGACGGCAGTGGGGTTGCATCTTTGTGCTTCTCTCCAATACCTGCATCATGACCCGGAGTTGGTGATGATTCTTGCCCGACTGTCAGCATGGGTTTGGAAATCTAGTTTGAAATTGCAGTCGTATCAAGTCAGGATGACAAGTGGAAAGCGCTCACAGCTGATATGGTGGTGGGCTCCTCTTCTTGAGCTACTGATACTGACAACTTCCCTTGCGGACTACCGCTTTCCAATGATTGAGGTCCACACGACACTCTTGCATCATCATCTCCTGGCATAGTAATTGAACCGTAATCCACATCGAAAGCGACTGTCTTGACACGTTTTGGGGAACGGTGGGGGGTAATTTTAGCAGACTGAGATGGCTGCACGTCACCAATTCCTTCCTCCGATGCTGAGTGCGAGATCCCAGCTTCGACGTCGCACCTCTCTGATTGGATAATCCTTGACAGGCCCGCAGTAACGGACGCTGATTCTCGATTGCTATCCACCATCACGGAACGCCCCACAGACGGAGGAAGCACGTTTTGTTCAAATTGAACGCTGTGAGAGATAGCGTCAAACAATACTTCATTAGCCGGCCGACTGGTTACCGCAGCTTGTCCTGCGGCAGGTGGAACGCTTGCAACCGCTCGCCCATCTCCCTCTGCATAGACTCCCGCCATCCGCTTTGATGGAGACCCTCCAGATGGAGCATTTTGAGCTTCGCCATCCTTGGCAAGGGGATTCTTGCGAGGTCTGCCCCGTGTCTTCGGTGAGGTTATAGAAGGATCCGTAGGTGCAGGTGTTTTACGGGGACGACCTCGCTTCGGCTTAGGAGGCGGCTCACTCTCCTCTCCGTTGCTTCCTTCATCATCTCTTTTACGCTTCTTGCCTTTTGCAGTCGTGATAGTTTTGACCGAGTCTTGGTAAGAATGAAGCTTTCCTGTGGTAGTAAAGAAATGCTTGGGGTCGAGTGCGGCAAACTTTCCGACTCGTGACAGGTCAACATCGACAATAGAGGTAGTTGTGTCCCGTAGTTGTTCGCTCGCCATTACGCATTTGTACGCCGCAAGTGTGAAATATCGATGACGTCTCTCCCTACCATAGGTCTCCATGAGATCTACAGTGCCCAAGTCACCGAGATGAGCAGGTGGTCTGCTGTTGGATGCTCGCGTGAGTAAAAGTTCGATCGTGCGCTTGTCGAAATTGCCGAGAGCAATACATATTTCCTAGAGCGGACAATTAGGTCATATAATTAAGAAGCATTGTCCCAGGTTACATTAAGCGTCAAGCCAGAGGGTCCAGCTTCTTCAAGCAAATTTGACACTTGCTTGTGGATCGTAAGATTCGCCTTAACTTCGTTATGACCAACTACAATTCTAGTTCATCACCAAGTTGACAATACATGCTTATCAGTGAAACAAACCTGAAGCGTCCTCGGCAAGACTTGCGTCTCTTTCGTCTTCATCCACATCTTGTCCTACAACTATAGAACCCTCTGGAAGCTGGTTGTCTGACGTTACGAGACGTATGCATTTGATCGTGCGATCCCGCGTTTTGCTGCTTGGAATCAAAATGCGTTCGATGACGCCTTGATGGATCAGCTCTCGCAGCCTGGTCTGGAAAAAGCGCCGGTCCGTCTTAGTCGGATGCACGAATCCCTGAAATATGATGAAGGAAGAGAAACGGGATAAACACGGAAGGGTCACTTACGATCGTCATAAGCAAGTTGTTGGACTGATGTATGTGATTTCTGGATGCTTTGAGCAACTTGATGATCCGATTTTTAACAAGCGGAAGGCTGGAGAGATGCCTAGAGTCGATTGAATCAAAGAGAACTTGTGATGGACCGTCTTGATCAGTAACTTCGTCAGCAGTGTCGCATGGCTTGACACGTTTGCCAGTAGTGATGGCTTCGCCATTTCTAGCTTCTTCTTCCTGAATCCGCTGCCACAGGGGACTCCGTTCGACAAAATACTTGTGGATACACGTGTGGTTGCCGACTCCACCGCGGCGTGCTTTGATGCTGTAGAAAGCTATTAGAACCACGACCAACCGGAGGAAGGAAGGCATACATAAGGCCGAGGTCAACTAGTTGTTTAATGAGATAAAAACATGTCTTTTGGTCATAGTTGGTCTTTCGGCCGAGCTCGACAGTTGTGATGCCGTCCTCTCGGCCGCGAGTGATCAGCTGAAGAGCACTGTACACCATAGGACTGAGCTTAGGGGACTGCGAACAAGTCAGACGAAATTGGCTGTACTCAGTATGTGCACGTACTCTAATATGGGAACCTGTGATTGCAGCGAAGGAAGTTTCGGGGTCAACTGCTATGCGCAGGTTGTCGCCATATTCGCGCTTCAAGGTTTCCAAGTGCTTATGTCGAGCATCGTCGACGAGCTCCAAGGAAGGAGGCACTCCATCGATAACCTGCTCGCCCTTTGCTGCGGCCTTGCGTTTAGCACTCGTCTGGGGAGCGATGTATACCTCTGAGATCAAACCAGGAGGCAAGGTGCCAACCCGGACAGACGGTTGCTGTACTATGACTGACCATACGAAGGCACAGAACGCATCATCGACGAGTTGGAAGTGGTCATGTTTGGAAGTGTAGAAGCCAGCAATGAAGTCTCTCAGGCGGGAAACATTGCAACCTAGACGATGGAGATGTTAATAGGGGGACAAGATGTGAGAAAATGTGGCTGAATGAAGTGTACCAAGGGGGGATTCGAACTCGACCTCCCGATGGGAGATAGGCGCCGGGGAGAGGACTGACCGAGGTCACCGTCAAATGAGAGCTCACGCAGGCAGTGATGCACGAGCTCGTCCATGTACGTCGTCGAGTGATAAGATTGATAAGCGCCGATGCAAATGTGTGACGACTCCTGTCACACCTACATATACACTACTACTTAGATAAGTTGCGACTATGCCCAACAGCTTGAGCTTTCACCACATAAAAGAAAGCCTTGTCTAGTGCGATTTCCTTGTCTCCCCGTCCCCTCACAACGTTCTACCCTCTGTAGCCTGTACAGTATTCAACGAACGCACAGAAACTTGATTCTTCAGCAAGCGAGAGTCTATCTCCTCGGACTTGTGCAGCCAATCTCATGGTATGTCGCCCGCATATGCCCTGCATGCTATGCTATCTCACTCCTCTCCAGACCGTCTGCACAGATTGCGGGGGTACAGTGATCGAATATGACCCCGCTGCAGGCAACGGATTCTGCGTAAAATGCGGGACCGTAGTGGAAGAGAACACTATTGTGTCCGAGGTCACCTTCGGCGAGACTTCTACCGGCGCAGCAATGGTTCAGGGGGCTTATGTTGGACAAGGCTCAAGTGAGTCACGTCGTCCAGTGGTAGTAATCACATCTCTCACTCTTGGTCAGCCCACGCTCGTATGAGCGGTCGCTTCGGGAAGAGGGGAAGCGTTGAATCTCGCGAGCAGACAATTGCGAATGGTACGTGCTTGCAAAGTCAAAATGCTGAAAAATCTCCTGCAATGACACCTAAATAGCTAGTAGGAAGATTCAGAGTCTTGCCACAGCCCTTCATCTCTCTGAGGTCGTCGCACTCGCCGCAACACGTCTCTACACTCTTGCTGTGGAGCACAAATTCACAAAAGGACGAAGAAGTGTCAACGTAGCTGCCGTTTGTCTATATGTCGCATGCAGACAGAAGGAGACGCGAAACTACATGCTCATCGACTTTTCCGACCTTTTGCAGGTGAATGGGGTTGTACATTTCAAATACCCTTGTCCTGTTGATCATCCTTCTAGGTAAATGTATTCGAGCTTGGCCATACCTATCTCCAGCTAGTGCAAACTCTCAATCTCAAGCTTCCTCTCGTGGATCCGTCACATTACATTTCCCGATTCGCTGCATTGCTTGAGTTCGGTGAAGAGACCCACAGGGTCGCCACTGATGCCGTTCGTCTTGTCCAACGCTTTGACAGAGACTGGGTCACCAAGGGACGACGTCCAGCCGGCATATGTGGTGCAGCACTTCTCCTCGCTGCTCGCATGAATAATTTCCGGAGATCTGTGGAGGAGATTGTACAGGTTGTCAAGATTGCAGACACCACATTGAAGAAACGTCTCGAGGAATTCAAGAAGACGCCCAGTGGAGCACTGACGTTGGCAGACTTCAGAACGGTATGGTTGGATGAGGAGATGGATCCACCTGCATTTACGAAGGGAAGGGAACGGGAAGAGAGGGAAAAAGAGCAGGCTGTGAATGAACCCAAGGAGCTCAGGATTAAGAAGCGGAAGGGAAAGCAGAAAAGAGTGGATCGTATGTCGGAGGAGGAGGGAGCTGAGCCCCCATCTCAACAGGTCGCACCTCCCCCGCCAGCGATAGATCCTGCACTTTTCAATCAAGGGATCCTTATGGGCACAACAGCATCTCCACCCCTCTTCTTCCCTGAGGATGACGAAGAAACAACTTATGCTCATATCGACCCGGTCCTTCGGTTGAGTATCGAAGACGCGACAGCTCGGTCTGCTACGGGCATTGAAGAAACCGTCGACCAAGCCCTTGCGGAAGAAGTAGCAACATTTTTGCAAAATTCACAGGGCCTCATGCTCGCCGAAGCGCTTGACGAAGCAGAGGAACGGCGTCATGCACACTTTGTTGAAGTTGATGAACTCAAAGGCCTTGACGAAGAGGAACTCGACCGCTTTCTTCTATCCCAGGAAGAGGTTAAAATCAAAGAACGCGTATGGGTGGAAATGAATCGCGAGTATTTGGAGGGTATTGCTAGTATGTTTCCCATTCTCCGCTATCGGGATGTCGCTCAAGGCGAATCCACAGCGAAAGCAGATCAGTTGGAAGAAGGCACACAGCACCCAAGAAGTCGCAAAGTTTGTCTCTCTCGCCTAAGCTTTCTGTCTGTGTTTTCATTGATTGACCATTTTGCGACAACTTTTCCAGCGACGAAAAACTGTCACGAAACCTCGCGATGGGTCTACACCATCTGGGAGAACTGCTGCCGAATCAGTCCGCAACCTCCTCAAGAAAAATGCAAAATATAGCAAACGAATCAATTACGATGCACTTAAAGATCTCTTCATAGACGGTGGAAATCCGAACATTAATTTTGATGAGAAAGACGACCTGTATTCGATGGATGATAAAACGGAGGAGGGCGTGATAGTAGAAGACGGAGGTGGTGGAATAGGAAGCCAGAAATCCTCACGGTCGGCACCCCAGAATGACTTTCCCAATGCAGCACATGATGGAGAGGAAAATGAAAGCGAGAAGGGGGATACCGAAGATCCTTATGTTGGTTGGGATGAAGCATATGAGCAGGAAGTATGAAAATTTTATTGTGATATTATAATCCCATCGTTCGTCTGCGAGATTCCAATACTGTCTGCACAGAATCAAGTAGTTGGTCATCACCATGATTCCCAATCCAAAAGATACATTACATGTGTAGAATAGTCAAAATTGTATTGTCTTTGCGACCTTTTAGGACAAATCCAAGGATAATGGCGTCTAGGATATGCTGAGATGCGGGATGTGAGCAAATTCTATTCTGATGTGACAGCGTAATGAGAACGAAAAAACCACGAGCGGCTATGGTGCTCCCTGGGATAGCTGGGGTTGCTTTGGTTCCCACATTGTCCTCAGTACGTCCGAAAACCCGGCCTTGCCCAGCTTTGCATTTTGCTCGAACCTCTGCACGAGCCAACTCTCCACTCTGTCTGTCATGGCCCGCCACATTGCCATGCGTGCTTGTATTTCTGCGGTTTGCGTGAACATTGTCTGATGGGAAGACGTCGGGCTATATTGTATCCGTTCATAACAAGATGCGAATTGAGACAAAGAAAGGTTGACGGAGGTGATCGTTGCTCTTTGCGCTGCAGGATCGACGAACGATATCTCGCGCACGTAGGCATCTTCCGATCCACCGAACAACTAGAATGTTTGAGGAAAAAAGAAAATGCGGGTTAGACGACGCCCTGTGAGGGAGATTGACATACTTTGACGATCCAAGCGGGCGTCTTTTGCTTACAACCCAACACACGTTCTGTCCGTATTATTCCAGTGGCTGGGTCGACTGAACGATCTATAACATCAACCGTCACGACGTGCGTGCAGTGTGGATTTGGGTATTTATGCCATATTCCGATGACGACGTGAGACCAGGGGTGGCTAAAGGAGCATTGCACATCAGGAGCCACAGCGGTGAGCTCTCATTAGAATTTACGCACTCGTACTTGAATGACTGGGAGAAGAAAGGCATCGTCTCGAGACCGGGGACGAGCGGGGAAGCGAAGGAAAGTGGTCGTGCGGAGCTGAGGCGCGGCGTTTGACGACGGGCGGAAAGCTCGTGATCCAGAAATTTGTGCTGATCTCTGCCATCCGATTGGCTACGGGACGGTTCGGCAAGTCGCCACGCACTTTGCCCAATTTGGCATATTATTCTCATGCTATAAGGATACAAAAGCGACCAAATCTAAGTATTCTCTTGCTACTACGCCTTATCGCTTCGTTGATCGGCTAGAAGTCGAAGCTCCATAAGACGTGACTTGAATTTCGGTCTGAAAAGTCCCGCATAAACGCTCATGAGACCCGCCTTATCGGGGCAGAGACCACTTACACCTCCAAAAGTTTCGCCTGGAGTTCCTCCTTTTCCTCTTGGAGGGACAGTCGCTTGTCCCCATTCAACTGTGTGCTGCAAAGATTGATCAGCAGGCATACGCATTCGAGCACCCTTGGTCAATGGTAGGAACGCGACGTACAATACGTATCCACCTTGTCCATCAAATTGCAGGATCGTGGAATGGTACTTCCATAAGGATGGTCGGTGAGAAACAGTCAGGAGCGTGATACCCAAGGCAGTCGCCTCTTCCATCATCTTGCCCTCCATATCTGGCGGAACGAGCGAGGTGGCCTCATCGAGAATGGCGTACTGTATCGATACTCAGTCACCTTTGAACGAGGGGCACTCGGAAATAGAAAAACTTGCTTTAGGCTTATGATAAAACAATCTTGCCCACGCAATCTTCTGCTGATCACCACCGCTCAAGGCTTCCCTCCACTCGCGGGTGACGCCCCATCCACCCTCACGTTCCACAACGCTATCCATTCCTACCACGGAAAGAATAGCGAGTAGGTTGTCATCCGAAATTCCTCCTGAGCATTCCCAGTCAATAGTGACGTGGAAAAAGTCACACGGAGACCCACGAGCTTTCATCTGCTCCTGTGACTGTGGGTAAATGACCTGGTCACGAAGTGTACCCAACGAGAGATAGGGTCGCTGAGGGATTAAGATGAAATCTGATGCAGGTGGCTTCCGTACGATACCACCTAAAGAGACTGAGAAAGAAAACATCGAAGCACGTGTTGAACGCACCATAAACGGGCCAAAGTCCACCGAGGATACGGAATAGCGATGACTTCCCAGACCCTGAAATAATACTAGAGTCAGAATCCTTTTGAATACGGCGTAATGCATTCACCATTTGGCCCAACGATGAGTAAATGTTCCTAATATCCCGTGTAGTCACTGAATTTATCATATAAGGTGAAGTTGTTACCCCTGGCTTTACGCTGAATGTCAAGCTCTTGAGTAGTATATCCCCGTTGGGAGTCACAATCGGGACATTTTCGAACTGGATGTCATCGGCTTCAAAAATTTCCCCCCTCCCGCTTATAACTGTTCATAGTGTGATAATGTGGAACCACGGATTATCCAAAAGACGCACTCTTGCTGTTCTCCCCTTCCAGGGCACTAGCTACAAGACTTTTCTCAAATTTGCCCTTGCGTACGTCCGACATCGTGTCGAGTAGGAGAGAGACACGCGCAGTGTAACCTGCAAGCTCGGCCAGATCCTTGTAAGAGTACATCACACGGCCCATCGCATCTAGTATCACGGATACCTGTTGATTAACCAACTTGGAAAGAACACGAAGGGGCATACCAGAGGAGGACAGCAGAAGCCTCCGATTTGTGACGAAGCCTAGTGGAAGAATTAGCTAGAAGTAACTTAAAGTCGGTGCTGCGCTGACCTTCTGTGCGACTCCCAAGATCAATGTTCGAGAGACCAGGAAGCTTGAAGAAAACCGGGATGGCACAAACCACCAGCTTTACTGAATTCAATAAAACGTACACAAGAAAGTGTAATACTGACCCCGAAGCTTCCCCACAACCATTTCACGATCCCTTCCTCGGCACAACCATACCACCATCTCCGGGCCATGACCTTTTCTTCGTGCTGCACAAGCGTCATGTACTCATTCTCGATGATTTCTTTCTCGGCATCTTCACCGCCGCAAAATGCGACTTCTTCAGCAAACTCTGCCAAGCGAGAATGTGTGTGCCGCAGAGAACCAGCGAGGGCGGCGGATTGAGCGGTGTATGTTCCAAACGAAGGTGTCACTGCTCGTACTATACTTTGTGTCAAGCTAGATGTTAGTTTTCGACAAAAGCGTGCACGTACATAATGCAGCAGATGACTGTATCAAAATTGTAAGGAGCACGAGCCCCTCTGCACCGATGTTTTGGGATAGCTGGTAATTGTAGAGAATGACATCGAGTATGGGCTTGGCTAAATTCGCATAAATGGCTGCAAGATGAGCAGAGAAGCGCTGAATGTCATGTGTAATCATTCTACGTGCCCGTCAATGCCCCGGAGTGGTAAATACTTTTATGAGACTTAACTGGTCAACGTTCTTAATTCGATCATCCAAATTTGCTGAAAAAGAAAATCAGGAAGTGGGACTACAAGTCACGAGTTTCACTCACAGATTTTGTAATAAACCTTTGAATCAGGTGTCTCGGACTCCTCGGCGAGGTATTGCTGGAGCACCTCGCGAGTTAGACGGGTTCGGTAAGCAATAGCGAGCTTGTTCTGGACATAGCTCAACCAACTGTTCGTCCATGTTGCTGGGATTGCGACAAGGAGCCAGCGGATGATATTTAAAAGGAACTCAGACGACCTCCCCCTGACAAGTGATGCGACGATTCTTCCGAGCGGGTTGAACGTGGATCAACGCTGGGTGACAGTAGTACTCACTTGCCATCGAGAGCGGCGACATACAAAGAAATTGCAGTCCTGAATACCAGCAAACTGGAGTGCATGACAAGGAGCAGAGCCTCCTTGGAGCGGATGGAAGGGATGACTATTCTAAGGATGACACCGAGGCGCTGATAAAATAGTCCATCGACCTGCAATGTGCAGAGTATAGTTTGAGATCGCCCGATAATTGCAGGGTGTTGAAGGAATGCTCACAGCGACGCGTGGAGGCCTTCCGTCCCTCGCAGGAACACTCTTGCTGTTCTTGGTGGGAGGACGCGATACTACACCCTGGTATGCAGCTAGGAGGACATAGAGGACGAAGCCAGCAGTGAGGCCGCGTTGGACGATTGGCCGGTGGGTTGCGTAGATGCGGGAGAAGTCGGCAATGCGGTTGTTCGAGAGGACGGGCATGCGAGTTGGACCGACACTGACTTGCAGTCATTTGAATGACTGCACATGTGATTTGACTTGACCCGATGGTATTTATACTACCCGAGTTTTGTCGAGATACCCATCATCATACCCGTCCATGCCTACCCATCAACCCAACTGTGTGTTGGAACCGCAAAACAGTGATATCGCGCCCTCGCCGTCCAAGGGCATCATAACAGTCGATTTGGATGATGTCTTGAGCAACACGAACGAGCATATCGCAGCGTGTTCGTGCCCTCGTGCCAACTCCCACTGTAGCCTTTCACAAAGGCTGGTATGAACAGGGCATAATGAGAAATACGGCTCCAACATTGGCCTGAACGACTTCTTCTACTACTACTACTGGAAAGTACGTTCCTCACTTTGTTTGCTATGTGATCATCAGATCATTCAGGTGCTCATCCCAGAATCCCTGTTGGGGCCCACCTGCCCAAACCCACGAGAGAGTCAGGGATTTCTATGCAACAAACTGGGTCCCATCCATCCTGCCGATCGAGGGCGCACAAGAGGGCACTGCTGCCCTCCGTCGTCTAGGCTATCGCCTCGTCATCATCACCGCACGCAACGAGCACACTCGTGATGCCAGCTGGGAATGGGTACAGCGACATTTCCCTGGTTGTTTCGAGGGAATAATATGCACTGGGCAGTTTGCTCTTCAACAAAGGCCAGATGGTGTCCCGGGCGTAGATAAGGACCATGTGATCCCCAAGAAACTGACAAAAGCAGAGGTTTGCATCCGTATTGGAGCAAAATTACTGATCGACGACTCATTGGAAAATGCGGTGGCCTGTGCCGAACATGTCTCACCCAGTGGAGATGGTGTTGCGCCTCATGTGTTGCTCTTTGGAGACTACCCATGGAACAAAAGGTTATCTCTTCCTGAGGACGAGCACGATGACATGGCCTACGAGAGGCGAGTGGCGCTTGGAAATGGAAGCATTGATTTTCTGGTGGAAGACGCACGACAGGGCGAGGAGGCTCTAGCACGGGCGAATGAGAAGCGTCGGGATTCCGTGCAGCGGGTGAAGGACTGGAAAGCGGTGGTGAGCTATGTAGAGGCATCGGAGGTGTAGCAATTCCCTTCTGTTCGCATCAACACAAGTGTGATTGATATGTGCGTGAGTGCCTTTACCTCTCGCTATGTTGCTAATTGTCTTCTCGTAGCTCTTCGATTTGATACCACCCACTTGCAGAACCTCGTACACACTAGATCATATCCTTGTCAATCTGGTACACATGCTGCTTTCAGTTTTCTCGTCAGAGTCTAGATATCGATATAAAATTTCGGACTGCAGGTCGTGTCGATCTAACAGTTTCCTATTGTTCGTGTGGAGATAAGATAACCACGTGGCCGATCGGTCTGGCAATATTTTGACACGCTAATGGCAAGCCTCACTGGCTTGTCACATCATGATGTCCTCTCAAACTGTAAAGCAGTTGCAGGAACCGCCAAGTGCAGAACTCGCCCACAACTCAGCTCTTGATGTCCTCAACGGGAGCTTCGCAGATTCAGCTCATCTGGATGACCTGCAGCGGATTTTGGATGACGCGCGCAACTCCCAGGTCCAACTTGAACAGCATGTTCGTGTCAAGTCAGCTGGTCTCTCTATCCGACGCTCATTTCTCCACAGCTTATTGAATCGGAGAAAGAGATCGATATTTTGACAACTAACACGCGAATAGAGGCTATTCTGCAGCTGGACAAGGCGAAAGAGCTTGCCTCGCTGCGCGACGGTTTGGAGGACGATCTTGCCTACCTGTCCCATGATTTGGTTTCCGCGCTCAGTCCTACAGGAGACGACAATGGCCCCACTTTGCTCGAAGACATAGAGACGATGCATCGTGCTTTAAAGGAACTCGAGAGCGTTCGGTCCTACGTTGCCGTCGTAGAACGCACCCTACAGCTCAGGTAAGAGATATGTGCCATAATCTATTCTCCTGCCTACTCATGTAAGCTGGAAGCGAGTGCGCTTTGTCGCAGATGCGCAATAGTAATTCCCCGATAACGACAACAGCCACCTCGAAATACCAAGCCCTGCTAGCCTTCGTCAATGATGTGAGGCATTCATGCAGTCTAGTAGAAGACATCGGTAACTCGCATGGCTCCCCCAATCTCATCTCGTTTCTCGCGAGAATCTGTGACAAGACATGGGGTGACATGAAGGCGAATTTGTTTTCGTGTGTCATGTCCTCAGGTCACCGTTGACTGTGCCTGATAATGGTGCTACAGAACACTCATATCCGCTTCTGAGAACCTCAAGTGGCCAACAGCTGTTGATTATGTTGCCGCGAGCAAGGAGGACCGTACAGCTTTCGAGTCCGCGGTCTCAGATTTGCTCAGGTTGCAAGAAATGTACGCATCTCTACCGAAATATCTGTGTATTCCCACCTCACCGTTGGTCCAAATATAGCGGGGAGTCCCTCCACCCACCCCGAGAAAACGAGGGTCTTTATCCGCTACAGGCACTCGTCCAGCCGGTAGCTTTGCGCTTCAAATATCACTTCGACTCCGAGCGAGAGACGAATCGCTTAGACAGGGTGTGTAAGCTTTGTTGCCCGTGCGAGTGCTGCAGACTATTCAAACCCATTTTTTCAGCCCGAGTGGTATTTTACGCACATCGCTAACGTTGTCCATGATCACCGGCCATTCATGGAAGGTATCATGCAAAGACTAATTTCCGGCTCCAAGTTTCAGGACGTCAATGCGTGGGTACGTGATATCATGTAACCTCGTCTCATGGAAACACCAACGCAGTCGCAGCACAATTATACGACCCTTCTCCTACCCATACTTGAGCGAAAACTCAAGCGTTCAGTTCCCGTGCTGCTAACTCGACCCGCCTTGCTAGCGCATACGGTGTATCAGTCATTAATCTTTGATTCTAGCCTTCGTGACATGGGCTATGAGTTTGCCCAGGACAAGCGAGAGGCACACGACGAACGAAGGGAAGCCGAGCAAGGAGGCATCAGCAAAGTGATCCTAGAACAAAAGGATTGGTTCAACGCTTGGCTGGAAGAAGAGAAAAAGTGTGGGTTCAATTTCCTATCTATTCGATTGAGATCGTGGGCTTACAGACAATGCAGTCGCGGATGATCAATACCACGAAATCATCAGTGCTTCTGACGCTTGGGTCATTGCTGATGATGATAGACATGAATACACACAGAACAATGCGTCCCGAGATACTGACCTCAAGGCAACAACTTCGGCACGGAGAATCAAGGGTCTTGTTGAGCAGGTGACTGGTGCGTCTTTGCACAGTCATATCAGCCATATCTGCTCACCCACTGCAGATCGCTACTCACCTCTACCGTCTTTCCGACAGCGTACACAATTTCTTATTCACGTTCAACTCCCAATCCTGGAAGTATACCACTCTCGGATATCTTCATCCCTGGATGCGTTCGAGACGCTCTCCTCTGCTCTTGTCCGCGCGGTACCCGGCGCGTTGGGTGTAGACGGCCCTAAGGCAGATGGACGGAAACTGACAGGAGGTGTTGAAGGGAGCCAGCGCTTGTGTAAGGCTTTATTAAGCGCGAGGTACATAGAGAATGCTATGCAAACTTGGGGAGAGGAGGTGGTAAGCATGTCTATTGTTTACTTGATCGTCTCTCCAAACAACCGATGTCTAGTTTTTCCTGGAACTTTGGGCAGAGATCAACCATCGCGCATCTCTCCGTATGATGGCGGGGTCGCACACCTCTCTCCCTGAGCACAATGCACGGGCTAGTCATGGAGCGATGACTTCTGAAGGAACTATCTTTGAAGAGCTTGTCACGCAATTCGCAAAGCTTTCCTCGCGAGCTGAAGATATGCTGGTGCAACAGATTTGCGGGGAGTGTGAAGGCTCTAAAGTCCCACTTCTCCGCCCTGGGGACGTGAGTACTTGATGCATTCATGAG